>BLKR01015697.1:0-55653 GCA_011170035.1 Teleogryllus occipitalis | reverse complement strand
AAACAATAAAAAGCCGGTCTTATTTTCTTGTTTTATTGGTAAAGGTTACGTAATATATTACAACTTTTACACTACTAACGCTTCATTCTTCTAATAAACCTTAAGGAAACGACAGAGACACGGCTGAGAGACAAAAAAATATATAATTATTGAAAAGCAAAACGATATATAAAATTCCATGTCTACAGCTGATTTCAAAGTCATTTGCCAGATACATACTCTAATGTACAGAATAAAAAATGAGTAGTGAAGGCTAGGATTTGAACCCGAGATTTTCAGCCCAAGAAGCCACCCAACCAAATACGCTACGATATTGTCCTTGGCCAGGTTACTTATGTAGTGTTTTGAATATTACAATGTTCTTGATGCCAGAAAATTCTTTCGAAAAATCGCAAAAGCTACTGTTTATTTCAGACAAAATTCTATATAAAACGTATTTTAAAATTTAGTTTTTAAAACGATTGCACTTGGAAATAAGTCTCCAGCATGTGTATTGGTGGTGTTCGAAAACATATATATTGTCACCATATAACTCAAACTTTTGCGAAAAACACTCATATTTTAATAAACGTGCACATGAGATGATTTAAAAGACTAATAATGAAGAGCATATTACATTAAGAAAGAAATATGTATAATTATCTTTCGTCTAACGCAGTGTATTCTTCTGACAACGTTCACAGAAGTAACGAATAGTACACGGAAAACTGCCAGAATAGCAAACATTCGTTTCGGTACATTTTTCAGTTTTAGAGGAATATCATTTTGTCACTCAATAGATCTTCATTGTATTAATTGTAATAATTAATTAATTGTATTGTAATATTTTTTTTTCAAATATACAATTTGTTCGATTTGTTACACACGATTCAAGCAGGAACCTTTAAGTTAAATTTACTATGCGCACGAATAATATGAAACAATTGAATATTTGTAATACTGAAAAATTAAAACTTTGTATGGAAAAAGACTTACAATGTTTTTAAGTACACGTTGCAGAGGTTGCGATATCTCAGTGGCATCGTTACAGTTTTCCCTGTAACGTTACTGACCGCGAGGCCCTAGAGTTTGAGTTCCGACGTTGGCGGATGTTCGACTGTGGTTACATATGTAGGTCGAAAAACTTTGGAGCCGTTTTGAAGAAAAGTTTGAAAATGCTCCCCAGGGGCTTCAACTAAATTACCCCAAAATTTAAAGAATTATTTTCAAAATCGGAGGGCCTCGATTCGGGCCAGATTGTTAATGGAAAATTAGTTTTGACAAAAATTCTACGAAAAGTTACTCACTAGTGTTCACAGAGAAACAGACAAGACAGACCAGCGGACACATGGACGGAGAGACGGACGTTTTGATATAATAACAACACTCTCTTGGTAACTTAAGACCCCAAAACGTGTAATTCCATTAAATTCTCGACATCGATTTACTGCAACATTACATACATACCTCTCTAAATATTACTTTATTTACTCCGAATGTTTACGAGGACGTAAAAATAAATATATAAATAATTACACTTTCACACACCACAGAGTAGGTTACACGCAAAAAAAGAATAAATACAGAGCCCGAATTCCTGCCCGTCAGAATGCAGTTGAAATGTTATTACATAAACAGGGGGTCCCACCAACTATGGACCACTCCCACAATTCTAAACGGTTCAGGATATCGAAATGAAGTGTTTGCTGAATAATGCGGAATCATGGGGCAAGTAACGAGCCGTAGAGAAATTATCTATAATATTTTTAATTTTCGAGAAATTTAATCATCTTCGATTTTTAAATGGAACTATATATTTTTATCACCAGCAATGGATAGACCATGAAAAGAGGATTAAAATGATGTATCATTTGCTAATATTTTGATAGTAACTTGAGTATAAAATTAGGTTTTCTGACATGTGATTTTGAATTAAACGGGTAATCGTGTAGCAGATCTTGCAACTCTCGCTTTTGGGGAAGGTGGCCATCACAACGTCTAGACTGTTGCGTCTTGACTGAGAGGGGTGGCAGTGGGGGATAAGAGGCATAACTACAGCAATTGTTGGTGATGGCACAGACATCACACTAAGAAATACCAATTTTGACAATCAGAATGGGAGACATTTTCCATTTATTTATTTGGATTTAACTTGCCTTCTACTAAAATTTCAATTGATTGATCGTTCCAAAGAACGATATAAAAAGTTGCTAGCCTAAAGAAGATGTTAATAATAATAAATATCATTTTCAAACTGAACAAGAAGCCAACCAAGAAACCAACCAAGATCTCTTCGTTGGTAAATGTCATTTTTAATTAAAATGATCACTCGTCCACTTTGCAACCATACGACTGCTGTTCTTGAATGGAAAAGAAAACTGTACACTTCCGTCTTCTGCATTTTCAAGTTTGAGGCAGCACTTGGCGCTATGAAATGAGAAACTCTCTAATCAGAATGAACAGTAGCGAGTGCAGATATGCATTTTTGTTAAAGTTTGGTAGTTACACTGATAGAACTGTCAAGAGTATTTCAAGTTTTTTATTACTTTGTTCTTCTGGTAGTACGTGTTTAAATAGTAAGTTAAGTTACTGTGAATAATAAGAGAAAATGTCTACCTATCTATTATTTGATGAATTAATCAAGATATTACAATGAAAATCTTTAAGAATTCATTCGCTTCCCATATATTAAAGTGATAGCTTGTTTCTGCACTGAGTTCGAGTTTTGTAAATTTAGAAATGACCTTTATAATAATAATAATAATAATAATAATAATAATTATTATTATTATTATTATTATTATTATTATTATTATTATTATTATGATTATTATCGTTTTCGCTACAATATTTTTTATTTCGTTCTTTTCGATTATCGTTGATTTGGAATTTCAGAAGAAGAAAAGTTCAACTCAGATCAACAACTGGGAAAAAATTCTCATTCAGATCGTTAAAATTGATGTTTGTTCATATGTTTTTCATGTCAAGATCATGAATCGCTGCAATTACACCTCCATCCTACACGGCCATCCCTCTCACACTCCTCTCTTCACAAAACAGTATCAACGTCGCGAAGGCCACCTTCCCAAAACGGCGACTGTTGCAAAGGCTACCCGTTTACTTGAAAATCTGATGCCAAAAAATCTAATTTTATCCTCAAATTACTCTTAAAATACTAACATATGATAAATCATTTTATTCCAATATTCATGATGATAACATTGCTGATGAAAAAATATATAGTTCAATTTAAAAATCAGAGATGATTAAATTTCTCGAAAACTAAAACTATTATAGAGAATTCCTCTACCAGCATGTTACCTGCCCCAAGATTTTGCATTGTTCAGCGAAAACTGCAACTCGATACCCTGAACCGTTTAGAAGTTATGGGGGTGGTCCATATTTGATGGGACACCCGGTATCATATAAACATTAGAAACCCTATGTAACATGATCGATGATAAATGAAAGCGATTGCTGTATACTAAGCGAATGAATAGGGATGACTAAATACGTCTCGTAGTGGAAACCTGGAAATGTTTACTTTTCATAGCGTCAACTTCGGGTAGCTATATTTTCTTAATTAAACCCCAAAATATCCAAGCAGTTATTTCAAATTAAATAAAACTACAATTTTATTAACAATAATGCTAACCTGATATGACTTTCTACAAACAATTATAAGGAGATGTGAACTTCTTCATCCTAAATCGTTACTTTTAATTTTAACGATTATGTTAATGTTTGCTACTCAGAGACACGGAGCACGCCCGAAAGAACACAATAAGTAAACGAAATTGAGGATATTATGATTATTATGTCGTAGTAGCTTCATTGTTGAAATGACGACTGATTCTTTCATATGAGATTTTCTGTGTTTCATGAAGATGACCTCGGCGTATACGTATTTCGAAGACGTGTAAACTTCCATGATTTTGACGCGATAAGCGATGACCTCAAACAATCCACTTCGAGTCAGAGGGTAGTGTCAAAAATCATTGGCGTGTTAGTGTCGAATGGAAAAGAATGCGTCTAGGAATTGTTCTGAACTTGGAATAATTGAATTTTAAAAACTTGTTTATTTGCAAACTTTGCACCTTCATTGAAATTTACTTAACTGCATACGTAAGTTCACATTCCTTCAATTACAAATGTCCATAAATAAATATATGTCAGTACAATATTATAATAGTATTATTACTTTTTCGCATATTCCATGCTGATGCTATATGCTTCTAAAGGCAGCAGACTTACTGGTTAGAATGAAATTGTGAATGTTATAACAATGTATTTCGTATTTGGAACGTGTGAATACTGAGGAGCCGGAAGCTTTAATGTCTATATTTATACGTCAAGACAATTAATGCAAAATTATTATTTTCTTGTATATTTAATTTGAAAAACTTCCCACAATTTTATATGTAAAGAATTGGCTTCCTAAGAAGGTGGATAAAGGCTTTCTCGAGGGAAAGCGAGTGTTACGATTTACGCTTACAAGCTCAGCCTATTTCGCCTTGAAACGTGTGGAGGAAGGACGCAATTTTCACCGGGGGGTATTTCTGGAAGCCAATTGATGACTCTTTCTTGCTCCCAAGTTGAAGATTGTTCGGTAGCCGATTTGAGTAGTATTTTAAAATTTATGCTGTAATTGTTAAACAATTGGAACTTAAAGTATTTAGAATAAAATGAAAAATTAAGGAGCTGAAAACCAGGAATATCTAACCAGCAACAACTTTCGTGGCAATTAATGCAAGCTTTGTGGCCGCTTGTCCCCTCCACCCCGTTAGGAACTTCAAATGTAACTAAGCGAGCCGTTGCAAAACGGCTTGTACGTGGGAAATGCCAAAAAAATAGTTGTCATGACATGCTAATTTCTTATAAACAATTACGTATCTCTAAAACGAAAGAAAGCGCTAATCGGATTGCGGAATTTTACATCTCGTTTAAAGGCAATTTTAAAAAAGCAATGTTTTTTTGTAAAATTCAAAAATTTATAAACAATTTCCAAATTTTGCAATTTTAAAGTGGGAAGGGTTTTCTGATGTCCCAGAACCAAAAACTGCGAATTAACAATTTTGCAACAATTAACAATTTTATAAACTATTCCGAAATATGCGCTCTTCCTGCCGGGGAGTGTCCCCAAATTGCCCCTGATTTGATAATAGCAAAATAACAATTTTGACATGAGATGCAAATTAATTGCTTAATATCTAATTTAATTGTTACTTTAATGATAAATATACAGCTGGTCTTTGAATTTTACTTTCTTTTATTGAAATGGTTCCCTAGAAGTCCTAACGATTCGAGAAAGACAGGATTTTGCATTTTTGCAAATGTAATATACATATGAACAATTGAAAATATGCAATTATAATCGTTTTTCTTATCGCAAAATTCTGTAGTAAACTGGCTATTTGATAAAGTTCATAATTGCGTTTGGACAAGAATATTGGAATTTAAATATCTATAAGAACATAATTGTTCTAAAATTAGTGTTATTTTATCTGATATCAATGTAATTTATTCAAAAAGAATTGTGTTAACAGTGATTAAGTGCTATGAGTTCATATATATTTCAATGAATTTACTTTCATGTTCATACAAGTGTTTCTTTCATGTATTTTGCATTTGAAAATACTTCCACATCTGAACTAGCGGCGCCCGCCATTTTGTACGTCGTAATTTTGTTAGGCCACTCCCCCCTGCGCTGAGATTGGCTACGATGGTTTGTGAGGCTCCGCCTGCGACGTTTCGTCATGACAAGGGCTGGCCAAGCCGTGCAAAAGCTGAACTTAGCCGCAGACGGCCGCGATCAATTTATGTTTCCAGTACTGTACACCTGAGCATGAATATGAAATTTGATAATGAAACGTATTTCATTTATTTTCGGAGAAGTCTCTCTTGACTTCAACCCACTTGCTCTTTTTAACCTCCGGTGATGGAATACCTTCCGAATGAAAGGAAACATCTCGATTGTCCAGATACCCCATTGCAGCTTCCTTAATTGCTTCATCGTCAGGAAATCGTCGCTCACGCATAAATTTTATTCATGCTTCGCAACAGAAAGTTGTCCCAGGGAGAGAGGTCTGGACTAAAAGGTGGATGATTAAGTTTGCAAAGTCAGTCCTTCACGAAGCCTGTGATTTGCGTGACTTGTGTACAGGTGCGTTGCCGTGGAACAACAACACACGAGAAGACAACTTCCCTTCTGTTAGACAGACTCACGTAAAGCACATGCAGTCGAAGTATAGATATCTCCATTGATGGTTGGCATTTGAGGCATGAATTCTTCAAGGATAACACCTCCTGTGTCCCAAAAATCGGTGACCATGATCTTTCTGGCTTACTTCCGCACACGAAATTTTTCGGGTGTTGAAGACCTCTTCTTCTTCCATTGCATGGATTCTTGTTGTGGTTCAGAATCACGATGGTAAACCTATGTATGTTCCCCTGCTATAATTCTTGAGTAAAACATGACACACGTCAACATGCTCTAATAATTAACACCTTGCTGGACGATTCATTTAGGCCGTGTTTCTTCCACATGATAGCTTCAGACGTTCTGGAGCGATCTTTGAAGAAATTTGAAAGTCAGACGAAAGTTCGTTTATTTAATTATTTAGCTTTGAACACCCGCAGGTCACAGAAAATACTCTTCAGGTTGAATGATTTATAGCTGGATATAGTTCGGCACTCAAACTACCTCGCCATGGGCCTCCCAGACAACAGAATAAAAGACGTCTGCATCGATTTCATGCTCGGGATTTGGCCGACAGGTTTTAAAAGTTTCTGTGTGGTGTTAAACGTACTACACAGTGTAAAAGACATTTTAAAATAGTATTTTATTATGACTTTGCTATTCTACTCCTTTTTTGTACCAGTATTTTGCCTAAGCTCCATTCCGCGTGGCTCACACAAGACGTTCCCCTGCCTTGCGCTGGGCATATTTCTTTGACTGGACGGATATGCGTGAAGCAACTAGGATATTAGAGTAAGTTTTGAGTTCAGTTTCTAACACCCTCGTTCATTTTTAACACCCTGGCCAATATCTATTTTCCTTTCTGTAACCGCCGTTCATTTCATTACTGAATGAAGAAGGTTTACGATACCCGTTCTTGAATTAGCTTGTGTTTTCCACTGGATATTTTAACGTGCTGGTATTAAAATGCGTGTTCATAAGGTAATGTTTTCTAATATGATTATATTTAACTACTTAACATTTCAAGAACCTAAATACTAAAGTGAAATAAATGCATTTTAAGTCAATTTCTTTCAACAAATACACCATAGATTCATTTTCAATTGATCTATTTATTTACATTTTTACTTCTCACTTCTTCTGTTTACAAGGACCCAAATTAGTAAAGAAATAAATGTACTAGTACTACCAACTATTACTATTATCATTATTCATACTATTAGTTAATTAAATGATATTAAGATGTGCTCGAAAACTTTCGCATCTCGAGCTGAATTCGTTTCCGCACAACCGTAAAGAGGAGAGTTAATTGCATTTTATTTACTAATTTTGTTTACTTGCTGGTAACAATGATCAAACTTGTTGGTAACAATGGTTATTTGGTCAAGTTTATTAATTTAAATTTATATTTTTTAATTTATTTATTGTTGATTATCTGTAAAATAAAAAAAATCAATCTGAATCTGCCAGAAGCCTTCCTATTTCTTCTTTTTTAACCAAAACACGGCCAATTCTTCAACGGCCTCCATAGCATCGTGGAAAACCTTAAGTCTGCTGTTGGAGCCGTCGTCAAAAGAAACCCATACGTGACGTGGCTGACGCAGGTCCTTTCATCGCGGGCCTCGCGTGTGCAAAAGACGGCGCGCGCCGGGCAGCATGCGAGGGGGCGGGGCAGGGGAATCGATGGCGATGGGCGATGGGAAGGAATTTGGGGTGGGGGGCTGAGGGACCGGGTGGGTGGCCCAGGCAGGGGAAGCAGGGGGAAGGGAAAGTGGGGGAGGCGGTAGGGAGGGGCGGCTGAGCGGGCGGGGAAGGCGGAAGGGAGGGGCGGCTGGGCGGGCGGGGAAGGCGGTAGGGAGGGGCGGCTGGGCGGGCGGGAAGGTGGTAGGGACGGGCGGTTGGGCGGGCAGAAGGGGAGAGAGCCGGAAGGGAGGACAGCTGGGCAGGCGGGGAAGGTGGTAAGGAGGGCGGCTGGGCGGAGGGCGGGAAGGTGGTAGGGAGGGCTGGGCGGGCGGGAAGGCGGAAGGGAGGGCGGCTGGACGGGCGGGAAGGCGGAAGGGGAGGTGGCTGGGCGGGCAGGGAAGGCGGGGAGGGGCGGCTGGGCCCGGGCGGGGGAGGTGGTGGTAGGGAGGGGCGGCTGGGCGGGCGGGGAAGGTGGTAGGGAGGGGCAGCTGGGCGGGCGGGGATGGCGGAAGGAGGGGCGGCTGGGCGGGCCGAAGAGAGGCGGAAAGGAGGGGCGGCTGGGCGGGGCGGGGAAGGCGCAGGGGGGTGAGGGGAAAACCGAAAGCCGACCCCACACTCCTCGAGCTTTCCGCTCGAGGAACGCGCGTGCCTCATGTTTGCCTTCTCATGCAATTCGGGTGGCCCATTTTTACACCGCTTCGTGCCGCCGCCGGGGCGACGTACCACGTGTTGGCCCAAGTTTCTGACCTTGTTTTACAAGTTCCCTCTTGGCGCCGGGCGGAAACATGTGTTGTACAGTTCCACTTGTTTGGCTTACTAAGATAATAGAATTTCAAAAGCTTGGGGATAACGTTTCTTAAGAAAACTGTGGTCACTCGCTCTATTTAAAGATCATCGAATGTTTTCCAGTAAGTATTTTATGGAAATATTTGTCCGTTTAATATCTAAAAATGCATAAAGTAACTGAGTTTACTAGTAAGTATTAATTTTTGTAAAAACAAGAAGCGAAGAATAAAAAAAAATTTATTGTGTAATTTACTCTACAAATAATTGGTAATACCAATTGCTGTTAAAATGTTTAATGAATTGTAGACGTTCTTGAGAAATGTTTTTATAATAATCTTGGTCATATATGAAGTTGCATTCTGTATATTGATATTCCCTATTTCTGTCACTGATATTTTTCCATTACCCAAGAATTCTGACAATTCTTTTATTTTTATTACTTTTTTAAATTCAACGATATTTCCCGTCACCAGTGAACGTTTAATAAACTGTCAAATATTCTTCTTGTTTTCTTACATAAGGATATTCCACTTTTAAGACTTGTTTCTTGAAAATACTTTTTTTTCAGGGAAACTTCCAGGGAGAGCTTACGAAGCAAGCATACTAAAAGTTTAATTCCCATACCTGTCAGGCCCAAAACGCTCTTCGCGCAGCGACCGTCAGATGAGAAGGCGTGCTGTCATCCCATGATTTCCGGAAGCCCTCCCCCCCGCCTTAGCCCTTGGGCGATGACATCCGAGAGATCGAGGCCGCCCTTCCCCGCCCCGGGGGAATCCCCGGCGGGGCCACGTGCTCGCGATGGGGGAGGGCAGGCAGCGCCGCTCGCAGACGACGGGATAAATTATAAACACGTCGGCCAGACACGCCGGAGTTAAAATGGATTCGGAGAATTCGAGGTAGCGGCTCTAAGACGGAGGAAAAGGAGGTGGTGGTGAAGACTCAGGATCTGGTGGGAGAAACGTGATGGACGTGAAGATAGAAGAACTGCTCACACAGCTCACATAGCTCCTGACAAGCTGCACAACGCCCTGGTACGCATCAAAGACGCGTCACCACCTCTCCAGTCGGCTGGTGTCTACGAAGTTCCCTGCAGCTGTGGCAGGACGTACATCGGTGAGACCGGGCGCACTGTGTCGGAACGCCTTAGGGAGCACATCTCCCATTACAACAAGAACAACACCAACCGTTCCGCTATAGCACACCACTCGGAGGTTTCGGGACATGCCATCGAGTTCGACAAGACTCGGCTCCTGCATAAAGAAAATAGGTACTGGCCCAGGCGCTTCAAAGAAGCTTTAGAGATCAATAGACGGCCGCATAACATCAACGCGGAGGCCGGGCTCAACCTTAACCCGGCCTGGAAATCGCCGCTCCCGCGAATCCGCGACTGCGAGGGAGCTGCCACACGCCGTCCGATCTCGAGGACGCCCGGCGCGACGCGCGGGTTGGCACAGACCGCCAGCCAATCAGAGCGACCCCTCCGCCAATCACGGCGAACCCACCCCATCCGGCCGCCCAGGCCGGACAATATTTAATACCCGACGCACAACATCGCGATGTCAATGCCCTGATGAAGCCTGCGACATGTCAGGCGAAACGTCGGCCTCTCAGCCCACTACGTGGCGTCACCCGGACAGCGAAGAAGTCATCGACTCGAGCCGCGGAAGCCTACGCCTACAATAATACTTCCTACCGCAACAACATGGAGAACGATAATTTGAGTAACTATATTTTTCACTGAATTCTAGAAGATGTGCGCAGATAATGAAGTTACATTTATGTGTTTCCTTGGGCGCCATGTTGCTAAATCTTTCTAGAGCATACCACACACAAACGTTCATGCAATGAACTTGGCGGTCTTACAAATGGTCGGCAAACGTTGCTAAGTCATTTTACAGGCAAGCTAATGAAATACAGATTGTAGAAAGACATTTACATTTTGGGAAGTAAGACGGCGTTAGATTGGGGAATTGAGATATTTTTAAGAAATTAGTATACATGTAAGCAAAAGTAATTGCAAAGTGCAAGCATTGATGAGTCATCCCTACTTACACCATACAAATAGTTTTAGGTGATAGTTACAGACTTCTAATGGCTACGCGCACCCCCACTTCCTGGAACTTTTCATCTGAGGAGGTCACTACAGACCATAAGGTACGGCTGAGGAAAAACCCCTGAAGGGGGAAAACCTGCCGTCAGTAGCCGAGTACATGCTAATCTACCAGACTTTTCTAAACTATTTATTTATTTCCTAGTACAGGCCCCACGCATTCTCCTGCCAGCCTTTCGCCTCCCCAGCACCTGAAATCAAACAGCACAACAGAAGATCGTTCGCGACATCGCCTCTGCACTGCCTTTTACGGAACCCCACTACCTTTTCTCCCTAATGAGTTTTTTTTAATTATTTGTCAGTTTTACTTATCTATTATAGATTCACATATTTATTAACTTATTACTTAACAGTTGACTATGACATAACTTATTTACTAAACAGTCTACTTAACTTAAACCATTTACTTAACTTAAGGTACTGAAAAAAATTATTCATTGTTTGCTTATTAACTTATTTATTTCCTCTCCAGTCTTGGATCCACTCATACTAACGAATGGTTCGATCCTTTCCTGCAAATGTTCCTAATTCTTTCATGAAGTGAGACGTATTATCACCTAACATGTTCTGAGCGAGCGTTACGTTTCTATGTCGAAGTAGTAGTTTTCTATTTCTATCCATTTTCCTCTCCATGTTTTGGTCGCACAGCAATTTAAAAGGATGTGGATCCAATCTTCCCCGTCTCCGCAAAGCCCACAGATGCCAGCCATTGCCATGCGAGTCTTTCAAACTATGTTGCATCCAGCCCGACCCTGAACCAAGCGCATGCTCCTCCTGCGTCCCTTCTAAGTGTCTGAACGTAACTTCCGCAATCCCATACCGAACTCGTGTGAATTTGTGCTACCAGCGAACGTTTTCCGGCCCTTGCAGCTAGGATAGTTTGCCTTTTTATATCGGAAAGTCTACCGGAAGCCGTTCTATCTCACATGTTCCCCTATTCCTAACCATCTCCGGAGAAACGTCTCCGAGACCTCACCGTTCTAGTAAAAGTTTAATTTTATGCGACCAGTAGCATTGGTCGCTTCCCTGTACCTGAGCTCTAAGCCCCTATGTGCAAGCGTGTCAGCCTGTTCACCTGCTAATATAATCCAAAGTTTATTTGGCTTCATTTAAAATTCGAAATTCCTACACTACCGACTTCTCGTAAGACTCCGGTATTTGCTACGAATCTAGGGACCTTGAGAATTAATTTCTAATAATCTGTTTCGCTGCTTTGTAGTCAATGTATCGTATCCACTCCCTAGATTTCCGCACCCTAATTCACAGCTGGGAGAACTACCGATTTAAACACATCGCACAACTTTTAAAGGTAATTCCGATACCTTGGCCACTGCGCAAACTATTTCTTTGGGCGCAATTCTTCCTTCACTTTGCGCAGCCACTATATGACTTTCATCCCCCAGCCATGGAAAATTTTGCACCAAGATATTGAAATGTTTTGACATGATCGAACTCATCCTGCACATAATAACGCTTTTCTTTGTTACCCCAAATAAACCCATTCTTGAAGACAATATTTTCGTTTTTTGAATATTTACTTTTAGTCCCTAAGTCTCACTATATCTTTCTAGGATGTTTAAAGTCCTCTGTAAGCCCTCAATAGTTTCCGAGCAAAGAAGTAAATCATCAGCATATAGTAATCTGGATCTTTTGAGGCCATCAATTTCCGTCGCAGTTTCATCCGCTTCCTGTACCCAAGTCATTAAATACGTAGTTTATAAAGAAGATAAACCACAGTGATGAGAGAGGATAACCCTGTCTTTCACCTTCTGCCGACTTTATTTTTCGCCTTGTACTTCCATCTCCGCACCTGAAGCAGAAATTTATTTCTCTGTACATGTTCCTCAACACATTTAAAACTTTACGTGAGACGCCTAGTTCATTCACTTTTCGCCATAAAGCTTCCCTATTGATTGAGTCAAAAGCCTTTTCGAAATCCATAAAACTTCTGTATAAATGGCCCCGTTTATGTGAAAGCCCCTGTTTTAGTAGTGAACGTAACACAAAGATATTGTCGATGGTCGTGAAGCCTTTCCTAAGTCCTGTCTGTAATTTTGAGTTTTTACTGTATTTTTCCACCCATTCTCTCAGTCGCTCCTTAAGTATTTTACTGAACAATTTGCTTAGCGCTGGTAGAAGTCCAATGCAACGATAATTTTATGGGCAATTCTGATCACCTTCAATCTTAAAAACCGGTTGGAGGATAGCTGTATTCCACGTTTCTGTATACGATCTGGTATCAACAATGTATTAAACAAATGCAGAATACTCTCTGCATTTATATTCCACAATTCCGAAATAAATTTTTTGGGAATGCCGTCCGAGCCGCCGCTTTTTTACTATTTGCGGCTAGAATTGCCCTATTCACTTTACTCCCCGTTAAATTTTGTCTAATTGTGGCACACTCCGATCAGTGAAAACATCTGTCCCTGTTTCAATGTCCGCTCTTGCGAGCGACCGTGAAAAATACTGCACCCACGCGTCTGCTGAAATTATATTACTGACATTTATTTTACTACGAAGAGATCTTATAACGTCCCAAATTGCTTATGTATTAATAAGTGCGAATATTATCATATGTAACACACATAGCATTTTAGTAGCGTTGTCCTATATTAGAGAAGGACGCACCAAGATGAGGCTCACCCTGCTGTCCATTGATTCGTACGTCCCGCACCTGCTCTTATCAGTGTTCACACAACTTATTACAAGGAAAGTAAGATCAAGATATGTGAATTAACTTTTCTTATTTAACTTTTTTAGATACTAACCTGTAAGTAATTAAGTGAGGAGACAGATAATTCCAGGAAACCGGTAACAATAAATAATATTTATTCTTTAGACACCAAACATGAATTTGGATCACACAACGTGTTCGAGGAAGTAATTTACTACTTATAAGAACAATATTTGAATTATCTTATATCCAGGGTTCAACAGTAAGTCGGTGTTATTTTTCGAAAAATAGCCAATATGCATCGCATGATTGCAACACTTTCTCTTTACTAATTGCTTAGTAAGGTGAGTGTAAAATGTTAATATGTCATAATTAACATTCAAAAGTTCAGCAAAGTAATCTTTTCAACAGTGAGATTAACAATTGTGAGAAAACTTCATAATTAAGTAATAATTTTAATATAACAGTTTGTATTGTGAATTTTACAAAAGGAGCTTGAATAAGTGTGCTATTCTTGGGAAGAGTACTTTCTTGAGATAGAGAATAAAGAATTTCGTCATAAAATAAAGGTTTTAAAATGCTCGAGCGCTTTACAGAAAAAAAATATGCGTGAAACGGTCGTGCGAAAGATTCCCCAAAGATGAAAAGAAAGAAGTAAAATATTAAGGAACTCCTCGAAAGTGTTTATCGTACTCCTGAGAATAATAAGCCTTCTACGTCGTTTGCTTCAACGTCGGTGAGAAACTTTGCTTTAAATTCTTTATTAGAGACACTCTTTGTTTTATATTTCAGAGAAATTATCCGAAAAATTACAAGGAAACGTGTTCTTCAAAACAAAAATGTGAAAGTGAAAAGAATTGGTGGAGTTCGAGAGTCGTGAAAAGAATGTGGAATAATTTTAACGAAATGAAATTTATGTTCAAACGTTTGCCATATATGAAGAAGAAGAATGTCAGTTGGATCCAAACAACAATGACACAGAAACGGGGGTTGTAATATTTACTTAAATAATGTAATGATTTATTATTTTCATAATTCTCAATTTTTGCATTACAGTCTAGGAATTTAAATGCTGAGTTCTGTATTCACAATGTATGAAATGTCAACCATTAAATTCCCTACTACTTTTTGCCCCATTTTTTATTCATTCCCTTTCCCTCTCCCTCCCTCTCTCTCTCTCTCTCTCTCTCTCTCTCTCTCTCACACACACACACACACACACACACACACACACACATATCTGAATAAGTTCTAAAATATTATTGCATTGGAATTCAACATTGTCATTTCGTTTATTCTTATTTATTGTTAACATTTCGGTTGCAGGATCATTAAATATTTTTCTTCTCTACAGAAGTGGACATAGAGAGTGAAAACAGGTTAGTTATCAGTCAACGCAACATTCATGAGTTATGAAAATCACGAGTTGAATCATGAGGAAATCAGTTCACGAACATTTAATTCAACACATGGCAAACGATCAATAAAAGCAAATGAAAGTTAATACGTCTGGATCGTCCATCAAAGAACTCATCTAGCTAAAAGAAATTTACTCTAGGTCGCCCGCTTTACCGAAACGAAAGCGTTTTAGCTTTGACCCTCCTTAGGGGAGCCTGGGCCTCTGACCAAGTAATTGCTACGCTAAGGCCCTATCCCCCTCCCCCTCCCACTCCGCCCCGCCCCGTCAAGCTCAGCTTGCTCCGCCTCCTTCCGCCCAGGCCTGCCCCACTCCGTCCCCGTGCTAGTCTCGCTCCGCGTCTAACACTCACCGTCCACTCACACCACGCACTTCTACCCCACCCAGCCGCGTCTCCCGCGTTACTTTGCACCCCCGCCCCTCCTCCTCCATCACCCCATACAACCCAACCCCCTCGCCTCTCTCCGATCCCTCCTCGACCTTACCTCACCCCGCTTCATAACACCTCATTCCACCTCACTTCGTCTCGCCCCACCTGGCCCCTCCATCTCGAGCCTCCTCCTCCTCCTCCTCTCCCGACTCTCCCGGCTCCTCTTGCCTCAGCGTCCCGATCCAGCCGGAGTCCCCGCTCCGGTCTCCCCGGCCGGCGCGGCGAGGCCGCCCGGCCCGGCAAGGCCCCCTGCCCGATATAAGGCGGGCGAGTGGGCGGCGGCCGCAAAGCAAAGCGGGCTCCAAAGCCCCGTCCGGGGACGCGCGGTGTTAGGAGGCTTTGCACAGCGGCATACGCGACGCCCGAGGCCGCAATATAGAATGTAGGGCGGCGACTCCGCCCCTCCCCCCGCCGCTGCCCACGCCCTCGCCGTCGCCCCCGCCTTGGGGCCGCCCGTTCGCCGCTGCTTCACCACGCCGTTTGCAGTTTCTGCCCAATTTTCCTTTGTCCTGTCCCGGGGCTTTGCTCCTCTCCCGCAGATTCATTAAGTACTTTTACGGTCTTCTGTCACTTCTTCAGTTTATGGTACTACTTTTTCTTCTTGTGTTCTTAGCGTCTTCCCATGTAAACATAAAGGTAGATTGTATTTTTTTTCTCACGAGGGGTCTCTGGATATTCACAACTTTGCAACCCCTTTATTTTATTTTATTTATTAATAAACTGACTAAAGTCCAATACAGAAATGTTTTATACATTAGTAAAATATAACTTTAGTAAGGGAAAAATATAAGTAAACGAATTTACATATTCACATGAAACGTAGGTTAAATTACGGTTTTATCAAAGAATACATCACAACAGCATAATAAACAAAAGATGAATTTGTAGAGTACCAGAAACAAAATTTTACAAAATAATGGTATATGTATATTATTAAAGTACAGTATATTTTAAAATCTTAGTGAACCCATTCAGACTCAAGTGAACTCATTCAGACAGGTGTACTACGTCAGTGTTATAATGGTTGACAAGTCTTTATTAATTTATTTATTTATTTATTTATTAACGGGCTCTCGTCCAACATGTATATGACGTTTGTACCAAATTGAAATTTTGACACCTTGATAGAATATAAACACAAGAACAAACAAAAATTAGATTATGCATAGAGATTTAACTAAAGACAAGTAATATTTTCTTTGCTTCTCTGAGGAAATTTCGATATGGTTATCATTGGCTAATTATGGTTCCCGTGTGGTTATCGTTGGTTAATTTACATATTCAAATAAGCCGATTGTAAACAGTATAGGCAGACGTATAAATGAAAGTAGCGAAAATGTATCTTTTCTTCTTGTTGCTGTGGGACTCGATACCACAATTGTTCTAACAAAAGTTGGCAGTCGTTATTAATTCATTTGAATACATAAATCACATTATTGTATTTCCTCAACTTACATATTTTTAACTCCTTTTTCAACTTTTAAACCTTTTGTTTTATGTTCACTTTAATTTTCAAAGTCGCTAATAATGAAATATACCCACAAATAGACATATCAACATTGTTTATCTATAGAATAATTTCAGTATCACCTTTTGAGTTTTTACTTTCAGAATTTTTTTGCAATAAAATATATATCATACATTTTCAGCTTCTAACATATCCTCTTTAAATATCGATGTATCATGCTTTACGGTGTCTAACTTCTCTTTTTAAGTTTTAACTTACTAAAGAATATTCTGGAAGCTATATATTTCTATACACAGAAATACCTGAATAAAATACTTGAAATGCTTCTCAGGCATTCTCTAGTGTCGGTGAGATATGTAATTGCAAATGGTTTCACGATATACAACAACAAAGAGGAAAAGCATGCAAACAAGCAAATCGGCATTGATCTAATAAAAACTATTCCAACAGGTAGTGTTTCGAATCTTTTCTATTTGTAAGTTTTATGTCGTCGAATTTACAGCGCAAACGAGAATGTAATTATCATAAGTATAACTCAACATTAACAATTATTAAAAACTCAGAAAGACTCACTTCGCTCGTGGCACATAACGAAGTCGCTAGCCTTTCTCCACTGAGGTCCGGGTTCGATTCCCGTCGAATCTCATGTGAAATTTGTTCCAACAAAACGAGTTTGGTTGTTTCACAAGGGCTAGTCCAACCCCTGTAATGTGTCCTAAAACTCTACCCCTATCCTTATTCCTTCCCAATTCTGGCCGCTGGGTAGTGACGCAGGAGCGCGTAGCAGGAGGCGCGTACGCGGAGACGCTACCTGGCGGTCCTCTTGACAACTGACTGCGACGTGACGTGACATGACTTAAAGATAAAAGAGGATTACTCCCGCGCATGTTAATGGAGGATTACTCCCCAGCGCAAAAGCGCTCAACGCCCCTTAAGGGGGTTGGAGACGCGTTGCGTTAATATGTAGACGCAACAAATTAAAAAAAGACTATCAAACACAAATAAATGTTTTTATTATGATCCTTTGGTTTCAGATTAGATTCCAGGTGTTAATGGTGGGAAGTTGTAAATTACATTATCACTCTAGTTTAATTTCTTTTTGTATTATTGATTTGACAGATAATTATGATGCACTAATTTATTTGTATTACATATAAGTCAACCAAATATGAAACATCTTTTAATTTGCGTTATAAAACCTCATTGTCAAAACGCGTCAAAAGACAGAAAACAAGAAATAACGAGGAATAAATGTATTTGCATTTCATGTTTATTTTCTTCTGCACGCAATTTCTTCCGAAAGTTAGAAAGGTGAATCTGAAAATAATTATAAAAGTTACAATCGAGTCACACCCAATACAGCCCCTGTTTTCAGATCAAATATCTGGCGCAGCGTCGCGGAATCATGAAACAGCGCCCCATCCGATCACGCGCTCTGGCGAGTGCGGCGAGGCCGGAGCCTCGCGCAGGACGTCGCGTCGTATCGGAAATGCGTTCTCTCCGCTGGCGGTGGAACTGGCAGCGCGCGCTGCCGGAAGCGAAACACTCGCGCCGCCTCCGTCACAGCCTCCATCGTAACTCCGTTTCCGTCGCCGATTCCCACCTCCGCCTTCCGTCCCCGGCTGCCTCAGCCGCTGCTCCGCTTTTACCCTGCCACCGCGCTACCATCGACTCCGCCACTAACTCCTCTACCGACTCCTCCACCGACTCCGCCACCAACTCCGTCACCGCCACTGAATCTGCCACCGACTCCGCCACCGACTCTTCCTCCGACTCCGCCACTGACTCCACCACCGACTCCACCACCGCCATCAACTCCGCCACCGACTCCTCCACCGACTCCTCCACTGACTCTGCCACCGACTCCTCCACTGACTCCGCCACCGACTCCTCCACTGACTCCTCCACTGACTCCGCCATCGACTCCACCACCGCCACTGACTCTATCGCCGACTCGGCCACCGGCTCCTCCACCGACTCTGCTACCGACTCCTTCACCGACTCCGCCACCGACTTCTACGCCGATTCCTCCGTCAACTCCACCACCGACTCCGTCACCGCCACTGGCTCTGCTGCCGACTCCGTCACCGCTTCCTCCACCAACTCCTCCACCAACTTCTCCATCAATTCTAGTCAACGCTACTGAATCTGCCGCCGACTTCGCTACCGAATCCTCCACCGACTCCGCTACGGACTCCAACCGACTCCGACACCGCCATCGACTCCGCCACCCACTCCGACATCGCCTTCACCTTCAACTTTGGCTCTACTCTGCTTCCGCTCCACCTTCTCGAAGCCCGCGTTTCCGCTCCCGCTCGCGCCTTCGCCTCAGCCTCCACACCAACCACATCCTCCAAATTACCCTCATCCACCTCCAACTTCACCTCTACGTCCTCGAACTTCACCACCTCCATATCCACCTCTGCTTCCATCCGCACCATCTCGCTGTTGCGGCTGCCTCCCTCCCAACTGCGGGGGCTCGCCATCAACGCCGCCAGCGGCTCTCCGTATTGTCAGCCACTGCTCCGTGCCCTCCAACGCCGCCTGCAACGCAAACGAAAACAAATGAAATCCGCGCAATCCTGTAACGCTCGTTCCTCCATCTCCTTTTTTCAAAGCCCGCTTGCGTCGCGAAGTACAGAGGGCGGAGGCTGGGCGGGCCCGGCCGGGCCAGAGGCCGGGCGGGTGGGAGGGGACCGGAGAGCTGCGAAAGGAACAGGGCGGGGTCGCGGCCCGAGCTGGGGCGTGCAGGGGGAGGGTAAAAAAAGACTAAGTCGAGGAGGCAGAATTAGTTTGCAGCGACGTCGACGCTCATCCTTTGGCGTTAATTAAAGGCGCCTATAAAACACTACGAGCCTTCATTTTCGGTAGGTCCACCGCTGGCGCAGGCGCCGGCGCCACCGACGCCGCGGCAGATTTATCTGCACGCCTGCTCCTGCGACGGACGGCTCCTTCATTAGCCACGACACCTGCGCCGCCCCCGCTCCCGCCCCCGCCGTCCTCGGTGGCGTCCCACTAACCCTGTGCGCCATACGCCTACCCTCGCGCCAGATGCTGCTCCTCCTCCTCCTAACAACCAATGCACTACCACTCCACGGTTACATGCTTCGTATTCCCAACTTTCCGCTATTGTCTGCCTTTAAGTTTCCCTGACATATCCTGCAATCCGGCTTCCAGCCACCGATAATTTCTCTAAAGGTTCGATATTTGTCCAGCTCATTCCTATAGCTTTAGAAAGCTTCACTCTACTTCTCTGCCATTTTCCTTTAGAATTTGTTTCTGTAAAACTTAAACACCCCGCTTGCTTAGATGTACCCTTCCTCTAATTCTGATAGCATCTTCATCCGCCTATTCCCTCTCACCTACGAGTTCATCAGTGTCACAGCACACCGTAGACACTTCCTCCTCCTCCTCCCCAGTTCCTCCTTCCTACCGCCAGGCACCGCGTGCCACTAAGCGCTGCGAGCAAGAAAACACGCTTCTCGCCTTACAACTCAAAAGAAGCCTCTTAAGCGGCGGCGGCGCTTTGTAGCGAGGCTGCGGGTGATACAAAGGGCGGGCTAAGCCCGCGTCGACGACGGCGCCTGGCGGGGCGGGGCGGGGAGGGGCGGGGAGGGGCGGGGCGGGGCGGGGCTCGCTTTACGCCGCGCGCGCGGGGTGACGCGTCGAGACGCGCTGCGGCGGCGCCTGCAAGTGGGCCTTCCCTCCAGCTCACTCACTTGGCTTTTGCATCCGCTCCCTCCTCCCCGGCTTCCCTCCCCGCTTTCCCTCCCCGCTTTCCCTCCCCGCTTTCCATCCCCGCCTTCTCTTCCCGCCTTCCCTCCCCGACTTTCCTCCCCGACTTTCCTCCCCGCCATTCCTCCCCGCCCTCATCCCGCCTTTCCTGCCCGCCTTCCCTCCCCGCCTTTCCTCCCCACCTTTCCTCTCCGCCTTTCCTCTCCGCCTTTCCTCCCCGCCTTTCCTCCCCGCCTTTCCTCCCCGCCTTTCCTCCTCGCCTTCCTACCCCGCCTTCCCTCCCCCTTCTCTCCCCGCCTGCCCTCCCCGCCTTCCCTCACCGCCTTCCCTCACCGCCTTTCCTCCTCACCTCTCCCCGCCTTCCCTCCCCACCTTCCCTCCCCGCCTTCCCTCCCCCACCTTCCCTCCCCGCCTTCCAACCCCGCCTTCCCTCCCCGCATTCCCTCCCTCTTCTCTCCCCGCCTGCCTCCCCGCCTTCCCTCCCCACCTTCCTCTCCCCGCCTTCCCTCCCCGCCTTCCCTCGCCACCTTCCCTCCCCGCCTTCCCTCCGCCCTCTTCTTCGACTACATCTGACTCTCTTCCACCTCCTTTCCCACCATCTGCTGCTTTCTTCGCTACCTCCTCCTCTTTCGTCACCTTCCTCCTTCCCCACCCCTCTTCTACTTCCGCCTCACTCACCCTGCATTCTTTCCATCCGCGTTCCCCTTTTCTGCTTCCCCTACCTTCCACTCCGCCTGCTTCCCCCTCTTCATCTGCTTACCCCACTCTTCCCTCCCCTCCCGTTTGCTTCCGTCACCAACGTCCCCACAGCAAACGCCGCCAGTTGAAGCGTTGCCGGCTTCGTCGGCGTCGCCGTCGCCGTCACTGTTGCTGTCTTTGCCAGACGACGCTGTTCGCCGTTGCCCTAGGACTGCATTTCCCTCTCGCGCTCCGGGAGACATTGCGTCGCTCACGTTTATCCTGAATTCTCAGACTCTCAAAAGAGATCGGAGGCTTAGAACGCGTTTACAGTGGCGTATACTTAATATTTTCCTCTACCACATCGTTGGTATTAACAAATGAAAATATTTATTCTAGTACTATTTAAAATGTCCGAAAAATAGCATTTTATTTATATTATTCGTCACGCCGTTCTCCCCGGCAGCAAAATTGAAAAGACCTCTCAGTTGACACTTCCTTCTCTCTGATTGGCCATTAATGATCATATGCTGGTAGTAACACAGTAAATAAATCATGCCAGTGTTTGTACGGAAATATTCAAATGAAGCCGCAGTTGACTAGGTCGAGCTGAAAACCCAAACGTTCGAATGTGCTTTAATTGTATGATTTTAAAGCTACGACGTAGATAACTTGGAGTAATTATTCGATAGTTCATTCATTTTAATAATGATTGTTAATTATTGTGATTAACAATTTTATTTAATTATTGTGATTAATAATTTAATATTGTTGGGTACAACATAAAAATGGCAAACAATATTCGAAAATATATCTTAATGAAAATATTAATCAAATATTAGTTGCATATCAATCAAATATGTAATGAACGAATCGGTTACTTAGTAATGAAATATCGATTGTACAAAAAGCTCTTTGGAAGTACTGCAATATGTTTTGGCTTGATTTGTAAATTGTTCATTTATACATTAAAAAATCGAATAGAGGTTTCATAAAGCTATATTTCATATTAAATACATACATAAACAAGTTGTTGTGGGAATTCGTTTAGTGCTTTCAATTTACTGACTCTGGAACATACGTGAGAACAAAATAATGTTTTTGCATTAAAAAACGAAATTCATAAACCCGCTCCGAGAGTACGTTTCGTTAGAATGAAAAACTTTTGATTTCTCGATTCATGACATCGCATCCTAAAAATGAACTACTTGCCCAACTCAAGTGCCTCCTCACTTTGAATAGGATTGCATTATACTTGCACTACGCCAGTGATTTACGGCGGGTTCGCGTGATTGATAGACTTCTCTTCTCGCAGACAATAAAATGCATCGATTTTTATGTCTTCGGAGAAAATACCTACAATTCATTCTCTAACGGATGTACGGCCTTCGTACTTCTGGCGTATAAACGAAGCATGCTTTCCCGACAGTCAGACAGCCGAGGCTTACTGTAGCAAATAAAAAAAGGAAAGAGCAAATACCGGTGCAATCAAATTTCCATCATGTTCATGCCTCGCATGTATCTAACCATGGAAAGAGAAAGAGAGAGAGAGAGAGGCGGGAGCAGTTATAGAAGGAGGGAACGAGAGTACGTGAGAGGGAACGGGGGAAAAGGAAAGGGAACGAGGGAAAGAGAGAGGGAGGAAAGGCGGAGGGAGGAAACGAGGGAAACAGGGGGAGGGAGAGGGTGGAATTTCCCTCTGCAGAAATCCGGTTGCAATTGTGCTCTCATAAAACTGGGAGGTACGCTGCGATCTCGACGCTGTATTTATTGCCTTATGGGATTCTCATTAGGGCTCCTTCGCGAAGGCAACCCGCGAAGCAGAGCACCCGGCCTGCGCCGCGGGAGGAAGTTTTCCTGCAAAGGGCTCTCCGACTTCTCGGACTCGCTGAGGCGAACAGCCAAGTCAGGACGCGAAGAAAAAGGGGAGGCCGGGAGGTGGTGATGCAGTAAGGTTGAGAAGAAGTGTGAGATGGGAAAAGAGGACGAATTTTGATAATGGGGTGGCGGGAGAGTAGGAAAACTGTGTTGTGTGTAAAAAACATGAAAATTTAACAAATTCGAAGATGTTATTGTAAAAATCCTTCGGATTTTTACACTCAGTGTTTCAATACTCTTTTCCCAAAATATTGATATAATTTCAGAACAATTCAAATATTTATTTAAAAGTTCATAATTCTCTAAGGTTAAATGCCGTATCGTGTTTTTCTTGACGTATGAACAATCTGAAATGTGCGAGCACTTCATTTCTGTCCGCAAAAACAATAGAAAAATAGAGGTTCAAAAAAATTATTTGTTTTAGAATGAAAAAATGAATGCCAATGTTAAAATAAAACATTAGAAAGATATGTATATCGTGTGGAGAAATAGAAATAAAATTAACTGTATGAATTCATGAACAAACGATAAAAGAGGGCAAAAAAATCCCCATTAAAATAACCACATAGTGAATAAAATTAAATATTGATCGTGATGTTATATTAGTGATGAGTCTGAGGAAATGGCAAAATTTGTTTCATAACGTAAAAGAAAATGGCTAAAACCTGTCATATTAAAGATAAAAAGAAGCTAATAAATGTAATACTATTTTTCGTTACAGTTTGTTTATATCTGAGCTCACAAACTTGTACTTTATATTAAATGTCAACGATTACGTGTAGAAACACAATCTTGAGGAAGAGTTTCAATTAATGCCATGTCCGAAAAAATTAATGAGTTTCAAAGTGAAAAGAGGAGAATGCTTGGAATTAAAAATTTGTTTTCATTGTGTAAACAAAACTAGGAGGTAAAGTAGAGCGGTAGACGATAAAGGACACGAAATATACTGTTTCAATTTTTTTTATTTGAGTATGCACACAAAGACAAAGGATCGAGAGACAAAATGATGTACGGAATGAAATCGTCGAACTACCCAACGATTCCTATAGTCAAACCGAAAAACATAGGGATAGAAATTTTCTTAAGTTTTGTTTCTACTTCTTTAACGCTCATTAATGTCAGTTTAGAAATAGAATGAGATATTGAGAGGACAAACGGTCCAGCTATAACTTGCCGCGAAAGCAAGCGTGGCCTAACTGCAATGACGGTATGATGGCGACTTCGGCTCTCGCGGCCAATTCTGGGTATGTCACTTGTGCCCCCAATGCCGTATATCAGTACGTGATGACGGCACCACAGTGGTATTTATTAAGGAAAATGGAATTATAAATAGTTAATTATCTGGCTGATCAGAACTCAAAGCATGTTTCTTCAAAATCTTCCGAGTATTTAGAGCGCGCGGTCTAGGTCAGACGAGGTAGAGATCCGAGCAAGAAAACATAAAAAACAATAGCAAGTTAAGCTTGAGCCTCTTCATACCAGACCAGGCAGAGGAAGATAGATTTGTGGGTGGTGCGCCGGGTCGACTAGTCGAGTCGAGTCGAGTCAAGTCGGGTCAGGTCGGGTCGGGTCGGGTCGGGTCGGATCGGGTCGGGTCGGGTCGGATCGGGTCGGGTTGGGTCGGGTCGGGTTGGGTCGGGTCGGGTCGGGATGGTTCGGGTCGAGTGGGGTCACGTCGGGTCGGTCAGTCGGATCGGGTCGAGAAAACAAGCCAGCGAAGATGGCGATAAGGAAGAAGTGGGGCATAAGGAGAGTGTATGAAAGAGGACAGAATTGGAAAGAAGAAGAGAAGCAGAGGGGTAGAATAGCGCATCGCAGCAAGACCGGGTGGGTGAGAGGGAGGAGGGAGGCAGGGCGTTGCGCGTAAGACGCGGGAGGGTGGGGAGCGAGGCGGTACGTGCTTCCCTCTTACGCGGTATTAATTGCTTCCAAACTGAGATCACGTATGCGCATTGGGGTTGCGGGACATGCTCGCCTGGGAGTGCACTCGCGCGACCCGACCACGCTGGTGCCCGCGGCGGAGACGGTGGTGATGGTGGTGGTGGTGGTGGTGGTGGTGGGGAGTGTTATTCGTAGAGGTTGTGGCGCTGGCGGCAGCTGCAGGGGCGGAGTCGGCGGCGGCAGCGGTGGTGAGGTTGGAGGTGGTGGCGGTCGCAGCAGCTGTGGGGTTGGTGGTGATGGTGGAAGGGGTGGAGACGGTCACGGTGGTGGTGGTGATGGCGAAGGTGGGGGTGACGGCTGGTTGATTGATTGGTTGGTTAGTGATTCCGGGTGCGTCAACAGATTAGGTCATTAGTCCCGTAAGTATAGCGAATGTTTTCGTCGAGAGATGGCGGTAATCTTCCCCCGCGGGATGGCGAGATCCGACGCCGACCTATCGTCAGCTAGCAGGGTTTTCCCCTTACCAGGACTCTCCCACCAACGGGGCACCGCCCCAACCGGGACAAGCTCTAAGCTCCCTACCGGTCTCCCGGAATATGTGGTAGTGTAGTGCACATTAGTGTGTGTGTGTGTGTAAGGGCAAAGGATAGAACAAGGAAGAAGAAGGAAAGATCGCGCGCGGTCCGAGGTCCGTTTAGCAGGGTACTACTCCAGCATTTACCTGGTTTTGATCTGAGAAATCACGGGAAACTTCCGATCGGAGCAGCCGCCCGCTGGAATTCTCCTCCAGACAGCGACTGACTTGGACCTAGCAGAAAAGCCAGTGTCGAAAATCCTGCCGGCGTCAGGACCGGAACCTAGGCCCTCGCGGCCAGAGGCGCTGGGGTGACGGCGGTGGCGACGGGGAGCTGGAGGTGGCGGTGGAGGGCGCTGGGGTGGGGTGGGATTACGCCGAGGCCGCCGCAACTTGGAGTGCGCATGCCCCCGGGAGCGAGGAACGTGCGGGAAGCCGTGCGAGCGGGCTTGCGGAAGTGCCGCCTGACAAGGATACCTCCGCTCGCCAGCCTGTGTGGCGCGGCCGCCCCCGGCGCGCCGCTGCGGTCGGGCGTGCGGTTTGCTGGCTGGGTAGGCAAATGTGTCACGTGTGTCGATTTGCGCACGATCGGGCCTGCATGCAAACGGTGTGATGCAGGAAGGCTGTCGTGTTGGTTTAAGGAATGCTACATTGTGTGGCTTGTCCTTGATGTTTACAGATGCCGTGAAATATCTGTGGAGGTTGTACACGAGAATTTGGTATTTCGTGGTAAACTTTCCAAATAATTCGATAACTACTTATTTGTAAATTTTCCAATATTCTTTATAAATATTTGCAATATTTATGTGTATATTTCTGTTTCCTCGATATTGTTTAGAAATGTTTCTTTTTGAGCTCGTTTACCTCAAAACAATGCTGCGAACGGTTAAAGGAAACCATTACATTTTGCAATTCTGTGGTCCGTACGTTCGGCACATCACGCAATTTTACGGCATCTAAGGACACCGCAATTATAATGAAAGAATAGTAATAAATATAATACAACTTCTCAGGGGATATTTCACAAATTATAACACACAGTTTGATATGCATAAACTAGAATATTTCATAACTGTCACTTTACCCATCACCTTGTTGGATGCACTTACGACCGGAGAATATGTTCCGCAGACGTACAGCTATCCAAATTGTGACCATATTACTGAGAAACAATCAACTAGTTTAATTATTAGATTATTTCATTCATCTTACTTTCGTCAACCCGTTATAAACAAAGGAAAATTGAAAAAATATATATTTTTTAAATTTAAAACATACTTTAAAATATTTTCTGGTCGTGAGTAACCTGGCGTTTTTCGCATCCGCTCTTGGCCCTGGCGAGCGTTTCTATCCCATCGCGGTATGGTTCGGGTCCCGCATCGTCGCCTCGTCACCCCCGCAGCCTTTCGTCGCAGAGAGTAGTGTCACCGAACGGCCGCGCACCATTTCATCTCCTCTCACCCCGTTTGCCCCTCACCGAATAAATATATGTTGGGGAAAATTGGAATCAATTGAGAGAATGATGGAGATGTTCGAGTATACTGTTAGTAGATTTGGGTAAACAGGTGGTTCCCTACGTGTGCAAATCCGCACAGCACGAAGTCTTCTGACAACTGAATACAAAATGGCGCAACCCTCGACGCAAAGGAATGCACTGCTCTTTGTATTTAGGGCATTTTGTTACCCCAACGTTTGCTGCGGAACGCTCCTGCAAAGGGAAGAGGAATTCTGTGACTGACCTATTTCCTCTTTTCTTACACTCCTTATCTGAATTGCTTTTGTTTCTGATTTTTCAACATCCCTCTTTTGATTATATAGTGGCTTTTGCATCTATGTAGAATCTCATCTTAACCTATGAAATGGTAAACTTTTGAATGGGAGATTGATTGATTGTCAGTGTTTCCGGGCGGGTCAACTACTATGGTAATTAGTCCTGTACGTGTAGTGCGTGTTTTTGCTCGGTAGGTGGCGATAGTCTTCCCCCACATGGCGAGATCCGGCGCCGACCTACCGCCGGCTAGCGGGGTTTTTACAAAACACATATCTCCCACCAGCGGGGCTCCGCCCTAGTCAGGACAAGCACTAATCTCCCGATTGGTCTCCCGACATGTGTGGTAGTGTAGTGCATGTTAGTGTAAGTGTGTGTGTGTAAGGGGTGATGGTAGGGCAAGGAAGGGGAAGGAAAGATAGTGCGCGGTCCGTGGCCCGTTTTTTAGGGTTCTGCTCCGATATTCGTCTGGTGTTGATGAGAGAAACCACGGAAAACTACTGATTAGAGCAGCCGACCACAAGAATTTTCCTCTAGGAAGTGACTGAATTCGACCTAGATGACAAGCTAGTGTCGAAAATCCTGCCACCATCGGCACTCGAGCCTAGAACTTACCGGTCAGAGGGACTGCAGTAATATCAGTTGATGCCCTGAGCCATCTCTCCCGGTTTCAATGGGCGAAAATCAGAATGGTATAAATGACATTTTATAAATTCTGCGAAAACTTTATTTAATTCAATATCACTGTAAATGCATAGTACTTTATTTCATCATTAAATTCACGGCATTTCAATTGTTCATTAAAACCACAAAATTACATTGGAACTACGTAAAATATAGCCTAGTATAAACACTTTTTTGTCATAATTTATATAATATCACTTATACCGTTCTGGTTTTTACGTATTGAAACGGTACGCATAATAGAACATGCTTGCAAAGGCATTGTGTTGAGACTGCTTATTGGAATAATCGAGTTAGGGTCTTTGCTAGGAAGAAAGTAATGCGGCAGACTATATTACATTTTCTAATATTTTCCAAGTGACTGCCAGAAATTCTTTCAAAATTTCCTGAATGTGCTTGCATTAATTAAAAAAATACTCTCACTTGTAGGAAGCATAGTAAATATTTTAACTCTTCCCGAAAAAAACATCAACTCCCAGAAAAAATGAAGCCAATGAAATATTTCACCAAAAAACACAGACTCTGACTTGACTGGAAAACAGAAAGTAATGTTTTAATAAAATTGTATTATAAAATGTAAAGTTTTGGTGTTGCTACATTACTGGAACTCCTCGCTGGGTTATTTCATTGTGCAGCTCCCATGGATTTGGCATTCTTTTTCCCCACCCACCCCGTCTCTTCCCCCCTCTCTCTCTCTCTCTCTCTCTCTTTCTTTCTCTTTCTGTGTGTGTGTCTCTCTCTCCTCCTCACTCTTCACCTGCGGCGTCTCCATTGCTCCAGACGTCAGAGCGCCGGGGAAATTTCAATACTAAACGCGAATGCGCCCAAAATTTTAATTACATTATGCAAAACGAGGAGCGGGTGTCGGAAATTAAAACTAATGCCGGAGACCGCCTCCAGCTACTTTGCAGCCATTGTTCTGATTTGCGGAAAGCATCTCTAAGCGAAAGGAAGCTCCACGACACTGGAAAGATGCAGCTGGTGTGACAGAGGTAGCCGACGGGCAGGAATAATTGCAGATATTAGAAGGAATTATGAGTACAGTAATTAAGAATTAAGAAAAGTAGTTTGCATATCCTCCAATCCAAAAGCCTAAAAAGTACCAACTATTTTAATGTTTAACATTTTTTCAATAATTTTGCAAGCAGATGTCAAGCTGTAAAAGTATTTCAGAACATAAAAAACTGTAGTATTTAATTGCAGAACTATAGTATTTCATTTTAAATATCTTGGTTTATTTTTGAAACTACGTAAGCCACATCTGTATAGAAGTTATTTCAAAAAAGTCAGAATGCGCAAATACATACAATAAGTACAAGAATCTGAGTGTTCCTCAAATTTAATTTGAATGAGAACTATTACACTTCCTTACAAGAGTGATTCAGTTCAAACGTCTTAACTATAAGTATTTTAGTGCTATTAAAGAACTTTTTTCTATCTGTTTAATTAAGGCATTACATTGAAGCAACTAGTTATAGTTACGATAAATGTAGTATACCGTAAATGGGAAAATATTCCGTAGTTCTTTTGACAGAACGGCACAGAGAAATGAACGAAGATAAGACTCGGAACGAATACAGAAGAGAGACATTCTCGCGATGTTTGCAAGGTGGTGTGAGAGGAAACTTATGGCAATCATAAAACATGAAACAGTTGAATGCAAAATACGATGACGTGAGAAGCCTCTAAACACGAAGCCCTATTTGCACATCGTAAATTTTACAATCTTTTGCCGCGAACGATTAAATTTTCAAAGGAAAACATCTCGCGTTTTCAGTTCGCGGGTGCCATATATCCTTCGAGCGTCCAATCGTTCAACACAAAATCAGCCTTTTTAGGCCACGTGTATCCATTGTATACACACGGTCTGCACGAGTCGAACAACGCGCGAGCCGTATACAGAGAAACAGCTCAATCCGTCAGGAGGAAAACGAGATCCGCGACTGCGCCATGCCAGCCCCTTCGATAAAATATCGAAGGTGCTTTCTGCATGGGAGACCAGAAGGGGGGTCGGCGCGACGCGGCAGGCGTTGCAGTCGTGTGCGGTGTGGAGGGAAGGGCGGCCGGCCGAGGTTCTGGAAGGGGGCTGATGGGAGAGTGGTGAAGTGGGGTGGGCGAGCGGCTGGAGCGGGTGTACGGAAGGGTAAGTACATTGGTGGAGGAACATACAAGAGAACAGCGGCATGAGTAAGAAGACAGGAGGGCAAAGGAGGTGAAGAGGAAGGAAAGTAGGTGAACGGGAGGGTGGCTAAATGGGCGGGGCGGATAATTGGACTGGAGGACGTGTACATGGATGTGAGAGTGCGTAAATGGATGGGAGGGCGGGTAAATGGAGAGGGAGCGGGCAAATGGACAGGACGGAAAAGTGGTCGGGAGAATGGGTAATAGACGGGAGGGCGTATAAATGGACAAGACGGCGGGTACGCAAACAAGCCGCCGAGTAGATTGGCGGGGTAGCAGGTAGGTGCACGGGAGAGCTGGGTGGTCGGGCAGGCGGCCGGGGAAGTGAGCGTCCAGCGGGCGAATGGGCGGGCGTTGGGCGTGGGCGGGTTGGTCGGGCGGACGGGTGGGCTGGGACTGCGACACACTTCGCACGAGACGGAAAATCGTTGAACGCCGCTCTGCGACGTCCGCGACAGGCCTGACCACCCCACCCACCCCCCCGCCCGCCAGCCCCGTCAGACCACCAACTGCGGTTCATCCCTCTCTTCTGACGTCTGACCGTGGCCGAGGCGTCCCACGATCCCCCTCCCGCCCTGCTCACCCCAGCAATGCGAGCAATTCGCTCGGACATCTCTTCTATCTGAATCGTTCTGCTCTCCATACACGTTTTCTGCTTGTCTAGCTTTCTCTGCTCACCCCATTTTGTTCGCGGATTTCAAAACATTTGCGTACTTTGCTCCTCTGGCCCTCAAGAACCTTCTCAACTTTTCCTGATATGTTTTCATTGCTTGTCATTTTCATCTTCAATCTGCTGATCCATTTTTCCAATTTCCCTTGTATACCTCAATTATCTTCTTTTCGTGTCTATTTTGTTTTTCCATGCTTGCAATTCTTCAACGCTCCTTGTTTTATGCTTCGTAATATCATTCGTGTACCTCCATTACCATACTTTTTTTTCTTTTTCCCTTCTCTCTGAAACATATTAAGTTCTTAAACATATTCACGTCACTCCATCATAATAGTTCTCCACCGGCATTTATATTTTTATCTCCTCTCCTTTTCAACAAAACGTTTTGTATATTTCTTCTTCTTGCTCTTTAAACTATCATCATCATTTTCCCAGCCGTCGCCGTCGTTTCGTTGTCGGAGCATTTTTTTTCACTCGTGCCTTTGCGGACGATATGACGGTTCGATATGTCTCCGAAGAAAGCCCTGTCAACGAGCGTCCTCGAAGTAAGAGCTCACCTGGATCACGCCATTGATCGGGCGAGGAGGGGCAATCGGAAATGCATATACCTGATGCAACGTCTAGCTCTATGACATATCTGGGCCAGATATCTATTCTAAATTCAGTGAGAGTGCCGGCTGATACTTCCTAAGGCACTATCCTTGAGAATGGGACTCTCTGAGGAATTGAATATTTCCATGCTATTGATTGATTGTTAGTGATTCCCGGCGTGTAGTACATGTTTTTCATCGGGAGGTGACGGTGGCCTTCCCCCACTGGATGTCGAGATCCAGCGCCGACCTACAGTCGACTAGTGGCGTTTTCCCCAAGCAGATATCTCCCATAAGCGGGGCACCGCCTCAGCTGGGAAAAGTTCTAAGTCCCCGACCCGTCTCCCAGCATGTGTGATAGTGTAGCAAAGTCGAACTACCGACCCAATAACATAAAATACATACATATATATGTTTATATTATTACTAACTGCGTTAGTTATAGCTTAACCAATGTAACCAATATATTGGTTCTAAATAATTAAAGCAATTGATCCTGCATATTTTTTGGCTGTTTAGTGTCCGTTCTAAAGTTTTTTTAGTTACTTTATGTAGACAATATATCATCAACGCCAAAAATTTTAAAAATGGTTCTTCGGTTGGATTTATCTGATATTGTGGGAATTCTGATGTGGTGTTGTTGACGTTCTTATGAGAAGAAATAAAAGAGGTCATCTTCGTCAATGAGGTCATCTTGACGAAGATGACCTCTTTTATTTCTTCTCTGTATCTGATATGTTCGAACGCTTTAGAGGGTGCGTAGATATTCACTAAGATCTCATTGAAAATAAACACCCTCATTTCTTAGTACAGCTGGGTAAATATGAATTACGTATGAAAGAATTTTTTACATTTATTTACAAAGTTCTTTTTGATTTCGTATTTATTTGTAATATATAACCGATCATATTTTCTTCAACGTGTATCTACAGCCATACGTTGCAGTGTTTGGTGCACGCCACTTAGTTTAGCAAAATGGTAACAGAAAGCATGTTTGCTGACCAATAGCCAAGGGAAATAGATCGTCATTTACATGCACATTCGAGTATATCACGCGACGCGCTCTTCCATTTTGATTTTGATCTCGCTCCATCGGCGATGTTCGTGTTAGCAGCGAGGTGCAAATGAGATTCTAGAATCAACTCGCGGAAGCGAACGACTGCTTAGGGTAAATTCATGGTATTTGGAATGAGTTAACTAGAGATAGTTCAAAAATAGTATGTTACATTGAATCTAAGCAATTTGCTTACATCGTCAGTCTTTAAATACAAACATAAAAGATGAAGTGGTGGAACCCGACGAAACAGCGTTTTTGGCACCTTCGGAAGGAAATAAAAAGCAAAATATAAGAAGGAGTAGAGGGCAAACACTTGGCAACTTTGATGTTTAGTTCGATTAACTTTCGTAAACTCAAAGGCCAAAAAACGATAAGGTATATAAACCATTTTTTATTAATATTATTATTGTTTTTAATAACTTGATTTATAATTATTAAAATATACTAACAATTATGTATATTTTTATTTAATTTGGTGTGCGTTCCGGTACCTAAAACTATATAAATCAAGCACTGTATATATAAATATACTCTCTCTACATTAACTTCCTCGTCTATCTAGGATCGGCGATGGCGTGAGTTGACGAAATTGTCAAACACGAGAGGAATGACGAGTAGAATGAAGTGAAATGGAGCAAATAATAAGCAGGATCTGGTTTTCACTTCCAAATTTACACAAAACAGATCGAAATTTTATCCCCCTTTTCGAGGTGTGAAAAGCTACAGTGGGCCATCATCAGTTTTTCGTGAATATAAGAGTTCTTGGAAGTGCACACTCTGTGTACAATAAATAACAAAATTTCCTGCGTCGCAGGAATTATACCGTAATTTTTGAGCAACTGAAGCTATATGTATGTATGTATATATACTGCATATTATTGCTTGTGTTGTGAAATGCTGCCATAAATAGATGTTTCAGGTTGAACGTCTCCCAAAGCATTACAAATTAAACACCGGCTAAAAAATGCTAAAATCATTGGAGCATTAGAATGACACTGGCTTATTGATGCAGAGAATCGGCGTTGCGGACGCTCCCAGACAATGGCTCTCTTCGGCACTCTTTAGAGATCTTTAGAGACTGAAGGATTAAATAGCTCAGATGCCAGATCGCACGATAAAGGTGTTCAATATGTGTGATTATAGGAAAAAGATTCAGGAGCTTAATTGGAAAAGCAGTGTCAACAAACACACTAACAAATAGTAAAATAAACCTAAAGGACTGATTTATTAAGACGAACATATATCGAACCACAAAATTATTGTGTAAAAATAAATAAATAAGAAAAGGATATAAATACAACAAAAATGCGACCGACAGGCGAGGACAGTCTTGAAGACCGAGCTCCAAACTCTCGTAGCTGGGGATTGAAAGTTGCCCTTACAAGCGGTTTGAGCGCACGGACATTTCTGGGAACACACTAGATCTAATCTTCTACGAGTACGCTGTGGGATTCCGAGATCGCTGGGTATAATACCATAACAAATACCAGAACTAATTTCGATTCGTTCTTGGGATGTGGTAATCAATTGTAACAATCCCACATATCACAAAATTTCTCCTGGTTCTCCTTAAAATCTCTTCTCGATTCCGAAGTGGACCGGAGTGAAAAAATATAATGGATAAGAAAAAAATTTAAATATTAAAACCAACTTAAATTTAGTATTGAAAAAATTGAGTATTCTTTACATTGTGAATTATTAACATGAGAGTGTGGTTGTGTTTGATGGGTTACCTCTAGTACGTAATAAAAATGTAATCCGAATGTATCATAAACTACTAGGTTATCAACATAATTTTAACGTACGTTCAATAAATAATCGACCCGTGCAGTAGTGGTGCGATCGCTCGTCTTCTACCTCTCGGTACCGAGAGACAAATCCCGGTCTGTAATTGTGAACGTAGTAGAGGACAACGCTGGTACAACACTGTAATCACCAAACCATCAAAATCAATCGTGCGTTCTAGGTGTGGCTCTAAGACTCAGGAATTATCCTCGTAATAAAGATGCTGATGGGGCGAGCTCCATTGTATACTCTACTACATGTGCGAGTTCATTGAATGAGGTTTTATGAATGTGTGAGTTGCTATATTAAGTGTCCGAAAAATAATAATTTTGATAAGTAATGAAAATTAACTTGAAAAGAATCTTGAGATGTCTTTTTTTTAGCGGCTATATCTACAATGGGTACGTGCAACCCACAAGCCTGCCATTCATCATCACTAGAGACAGAATTTTGATGTAATTACATATTTTTTGTCTTTCTACTTACCGTTCTCAAATTTGTAACATTGGCGAATTGTCGCCTTCCTATCACAACATCATTTTTTTTCGTTAAATATTTTCACATATTCACTACTACATTACATATTTTGATATTTTTACAAAATATTTTCTTATTCAATCAATTTTCCTCAATTTTATGTGAATCGTGACCTTTATCCTAAATTTTCAAAGAAACATAGGTGTTCGCGGACGTTTCACATTCATTGAGAGTTCTTCACGCTGCAGTGATAAGTTGCTGGTCGTAGATATCGCCAGTTTGTACGATGCTAATATATTTATTGCGCCTAGTCAGGTTGTGAAACTAGGGGGCCTGGCTAGCAATAGATGAAGTTGCTACTACTGACGGAAAAGTTGTATGGCGCCAAGTGGGAAATGTGTGGTATATTATTTTTAACATTTGTTTAGATATTTTTATAATTGTAATTTTGTAATATGTAAATGCCTTTTATAATTAGTGAATTTTAATATTAAGCCTCTGAGATGGTTCACGGACAGCGTACTAGCTTCCCGTGCTGTCGTCCCATGTTCGACTCTAGATTGAGGCAAAAATAGAGTTGTAGATTTCCTTTAAAATCGTCCCAGTTTGTGTAGCTCTGTGGGGAAGAAAATTTCAAGCAGGCGAATCTTGCTAGTTACGGTGAAGAGAATACGTCATGTTCGACTCATGTCGCTCTTACCCCCAAACACGGGAATTTCACTAGGCCCAGGCATGGGGGACACCGGTAGTTGGCCGGCAAAGTCGGGCTACCGACACAATAACGCCAAATACATACAATTTTAATATTCCATATTATATCCGATTTTACATATTTATTACATACTAGTGAGAACCCGTCAAAATTTAACGGTGAGATCTGAGATCACCGAGAGATCTGAGATCTACAAAAAACACCACAGTAGCAAATACATGCAAACTGTGAACACCACAATGCAATTATTACACTAAAACAAAACCTTGACGAATTGTAAACAAATCTCAACAATCAAAACAAAACATCAAGCAGCGTGGACTCACATCTATGGACTCATGTTTATCGATTTTGAAACTGCCACCCTTTGGAAGAAAACAATTGACTATTGATAAGCGTACTATTAAAGAATCATTTAATTAATTAATTTACACCGTAAATGTTGGTGAATCAACACAAACAATATCTGATAACACATCTAGAGATCATATTCTTTCATTTAAAAGAAAAACTACAACAATCGGTTCAGTAGAAGCTCTAAACGAAGCCATGGCAGAATACCTTATATATATATATATATATATATATATATATATATATATATATATATATATATATATATATATATATAGATTATTGCGATATATTAACCATCTGATATTTCATGTCCTTCATTGTACTTCTCTGAGAACCCCTGGCCTTTTATTTTTATCCCTTCGCTGAATCATTTCCCGTGATCATGTTGAAACTAGATCGCTGCGCTGTGCGATATATGACATTGTGAGCTCCTGGCCTGAGCGGTACTTATCATGACATTATCTTCTCCACCTCACGTCCAAACTTCGTCACCAGAGCGCGCGCACCACGCCAAAGACCCCACGTCATCCGCGTCACAGGTCATGCGGGTCCTGGATCGGAAGTGAGATGAGACCGGAAATGGCTCATCTTATCTCACTTTCGATCCAGGACCCGCATATCTCCCCTACTCTTCTTGTTTTCAATACATATTCATGTAGACATTTTGACTCGGTCAGTGACCATCCCCGTGTGTCGTGTCCGCAGGGTCCGTGGTGGAGCACCACGCCCCGTACTGGGAGCAGCCGTTCTCGCAGCCGTACTTCGACAACTCGACGCGTCGCGAGATGACGACGACGGTGGGCCAGACGGCGTACCTGCACTGCCGCGTGCGCAACCTGGGCGACCGCGCCGTCTCGTGGATCCGCAAGCGCGACCTGCACATCCTCACGGTCGGCATCCTCACCTACACCAACGACCAGCGCTTCCAGTCGCTGCACTCGGACGGCTCGGACGAGTGGACGCTCAAAGTGAGCTCGCCGCAGGTGCGCGACTCGGGCATCTACGAGTGCCAAGTGAGCACCGAGCCCAAGATCAGCCAGGCGTTTCGCCTCAACGTGGTCGGTGAGTTGGCGGCGGCCGCGCCCCGGGCACGCCCAGTTCGCGGACGCGCACCGCTAGTTTGCCCTCAGCTTCTCCCCTGCGCCCTTCGGAGGACCATTTGCTGGAGATGCAATATCACACACATACATACACAATAATCTTGGATTCCGGTGAATAAGCTAATGAGTCAAAACAAAACTTTATTTTACAGGAGAGCAAAAAACAACTTTTTACTAAAGTAAATCAGGCATTAATGACATTCAAACAAAGGTAATATTAACACGAAACTGTTTGTGTGTAGGATTTGTTTCAGTATCATTAATTCCTAATTTATACCATATTTTAAAGTGCTTTTTTTTCTCACCAGTAAAATTAAATTCTTTGACCTTTCAGCTTATTCACTGGGGTTAAAGATATAAACATATATAGGCATAGCAATCCATTTTCAGTATTAAAATCAGGTGCATTGTCACTAAACACAGTCTTAACAAGAGTTGTTTTAAGAGAATTCCCTTATGAACTAAGTGCTAGCGTACATTACCGAAAGAACATGCTCTATGTACGTATCATACAACTTATAATAACTAGGATTTTAATTTAATTTTTAAATCATTTTATATTAAATAAATTGAATATGGCAATGCCAACAACAGCTCTTTTAGAATTGTTAAGTTTATATTCCACACATTATTTTCGTGTAATTTAATTTACAAGAAAATGTAAACACAAAAATATATTCAATTTTTTTGTGGGTGATAGTTATCTGCTCTAATATCTATTTTCGTTTTCGTGGATTTTCAAATAGTTTCTGTTCATATTCTTGTTTACCTCCAGGACTGTGAGTGCATTTCTTTATTCGTCAGTGTTTGTTGGAAAAGCAATATAGGGAAAACATTTCTTTCACAGTGTAGCAATTCATAATGATATAATGTATCAGATATATCATAAATTGACAATAAATTAGATACTAAGTCATCTCAGATATTTCTTAACTGTCACCAAACTTACAACAAATTTGGTGTAAATATATTATTAATTTGGTGAAATGTATTATTTTATATAAAATTCGACAATCGTATTCAGTACTCACTGATTGATGACAGTGATAATGATGATTATGTAGCGTACGGCTCATAAAATAATTCAGTAGAACTTTAACATCGGTGTATTTTAATTAAAACCTCTGGCATTTAGAAAATTGTAAAATTATTTATGTTTAAAACACTAAGTCTTTTTGTTTAGAAAGAAGTAGGCGTTAGAAAGAGCAGAATCATCCTTTAGAAAAATCATACTATTAGAAGTTGAAAATCGAAAATAACGAATATTTTACATTCCAAGATTAAGTGTTTTCAATTGCAAAGATTAGAGATGTCGCAACAAAATGTTTGACAAACGTGTAATAAATGTGTACTTTCGCAAAAAGGTATTTTTATTATAATTATATGACGTGTATTACTTTTTTAAGTTAAGGTGAAAAGTAGGATTTCTTTGTCTTGTTCTCTACAGCACACATGAACAGATTTTGATAAAATCAAAACATTTCAAATGCATTTTCAGAAAAATGCTCCAATCTGTGTTCACAATGAATAATGATGTAAAAAGTGATCCAGAATTTATAAATATCCCTCATTTCATTTGTCTTCGAGGCTTAATACTGAATTATATTAAACAATATTTTTGGGGGTTTCTATAGTGAATTTGAGAACCCTTCCTAGTTTTTCTACATCGGTTTTCCATACAGTAATTTTTCAGTCTTATTGATTCATGTGATTTGGATATTTACTGCATAATGTCATTGTATTATAGATATATAAATGGTATCATGCACTTGAAAATGACTGAATGATTGTTGAGCTTGGACAATAAAAGAAGGAAAAGTTTCAGTATGCTGCTCATTTCCTCCAGTAACATCTGCTGGTGAAGTTCTTTCATGTTCTTTATAAGATCCTTCCCTTCATTGATAATTTAATATTCCATTATCTATCCATTAGTGAAAATCATTCAACATATTGTTGGGTGTCATGTTCATCGAATCAAACATTTGATAATTTAAAATATAGTTTTGTTTGGGCGATAGTTCTTTCCAAAACGGGTAAATAATGATTTCTTTCAATATAATTTTTTTTCAATTTTGTCAGTTTCTTCTTTTCAAATTATTATTTTATAAAAATAAATATCCGTAAAAAAATTTAGATGTTAGGAAATATTTCTCGGTATTCTTCTAAGAGGTCTTAGATTAAAGTGTATTATTCGTTATTCATTTAAGATGTACTATACTCGTACATTTTGCAATCACATGAAATTGAATACAGTGGATTGGAGAAATTGTACAAACAAAAGGGATTTGAAATATTAAATATCCTCATTCAATTTTGATAATTGCATACCGAAGATAGTTTAAATTACAACATTGCCACAATTATGGTAACATTGCCATAATTATTTATTTGAATATTGCTTACATGCTAATAAACCAAATTTAATTATGCAGGAACGTCTATTGCTAACAGATCATTGTGGTTGTACGAGAAGCTCAGCTATGAAATTCAAACGTGATTATCGACCGGTTAGATCGAAACATATTTTACACTCGAGCGAACTGATTCATTAATTAAAATTAAATTACTAATGTTTAGCTAACGCAAATTAACATGTATGGGTACATTGGGACATTATGGTGGAGAACTAAAAGTTCCAAAATTCGGAATAACGCCACGCGTATAGAAATACATTTACAGACCGCACATAATCGCTACTTTTCATCTGTTGGATACTTTTTTAAATGTTGAAGCTACTGAAATGCATTATCATTTAATTAATTACGATGAATAGATAATATATCTATAATATATATTCTGAAAATAGGTTTATGTGCTGCTAATTCAAAGAACAAATATTGTGATGCTGTTTTAAACATTCCGTACAAAACAAATATGATTTGTAAATCAGTGGTATTATTGTATGATTTGTAAATCAGTTGGCTTTTGTAGAGTCAGAATTTGTAATTATAACATCAGAAAATGTTTATTGAGATATCGTTATGACAAACAAAATTGGAATGATTCAACTGAGAAAAAATAATGCATACTTAAAGCAAGATGAAATTAAAAAAATATGAAAGAAATGAGTTTAATCAAAGGAGATTTTCAGACTATTTAGTTCTAGTAAATGAAATGGTCAGCACGTGATTTCTAGAAATTAAGGTGATAAAATTAAATAGATTTTAAAAATTGTTAAGTAAGACACGAAACGTGAAGTAAGGCGTAGTGTGCATCAATTGATGCCACTGTAGCGCCTCCGGGACCGGGAGGTCCTAGGTTCGAGTCCTGACGGTGGCAGGATTTTCGTCACTAGCTTTTCAGCTAGGTCGAATTCAGACGCTGTCTGGAGGAGAATTCTAGCGGCTGGCTGCTCTGATCGACAGTTTTCCGTGGTTTCTCCGATCAACATCAGGCGAATTCCGGAGCAGTACCCTTCCAAACCGGCCACGGACCGCGCGCGATCTTTCCTTCCTCTTCCTTGTCCTATCCTCTCCCCTTACACATACACACACAATAATATGCCCTACACTACGACATATACCGGGAGCCGATTGGGAGCTTAGAGCCTGTCCCGGCTGGGGTGGGACCCCGCTGGTGGGAGAGTCCTGGTTGGGGGGGAAACCCCACTAACCGACGGTAGATCGGCGCCGGATCTCGCAATCCTGCGGGGGAAGATCCCCGCTATCTACCGAGAAAAAACATGCACTACACTAACGAGATTAATGACCAAAGCAGTTGACGCGCCCGAAAACACGAAAAAATCAATCGATTCGAAGGAAAAGAGCAAATGGGTAGGAGACTCTTGTGTTACTTCTATCGAATTGGTAGTAGAATGGATGTTGATTCTTTCTTTCAGTGATGCTCTTCCATAAATATTCTGAAAAATCATTATAAGATTCCTGCTGACCCCGTATTCATGTGGTGATCCACATAGAATATTATGGATCGCGGAATCGAAAGGTATAAACGCTGCACACACTTTTCCTTTACATTTTACTAACCCCAGTCCTATTTTGCTCTGTATCACAAATCACCTTTATAATATCTACCCAGTCGGAGGAAGGATTGATATTCAGACAAAATTTTGAAATCCTCACTCCACATTATCAATCGATTTGCAATCAGATAAGTGAATATTTTAGTTATCGAGTTTGCAAGCTTTATTCCATGGTAATTGAGTGGGTTTGCGTCGTTTCCCTTCTTGTGGATCAAAATAACTTCCGACTCACACCAGTTTTCATGGAACATTTCCAGGCTTAAGGACAATGTTAAAGAGTTTAAATAAATGCAGTTTGCAGGAAGTCTCTTGTAAAACAGATTGGGTATTCCGTCGAGCCCGGGAGCTTTATTTTCATTTAGTTTTCGAATGTCATTCATTTTTCTGTAGCAATCTCTTTGTCTAGAATAGGATGTCTACAGTCTATATAGTTCGTTTTACCGTTGACTGGAAGTGGGTAGATATTTTCATAGAAATCTTCAATTACTTTTTGGGATTGTACAGATCTTACTTTTTCTCCTTTTAACTTACAGTCAGTTTTCCAAAAGGCGGTACTATTCTTGATAGTTAAAAGGTTAGCTTTTGAGTGATTTGGAAAATTTTGCCCTTTGTTAGATTAATGTTCTTTTTTAAATAAACTATGTTTTAATTCAGTTGTATACTACTTTCATTATTTTATCTATTGTATCACTCTTGAGCTATTAATAATTTCTTACCAAACAGAAAATTAACAATAAAAAATAGATCTTAAAATAAGTTGTGAATTTATTTTATTTGATAGATCTACACAAGAGAGTTCCGTAGAACTAATTATAAATTCTAATGAACCTTGATACATTGTCTGGCCCTTAGAAACAAAATTTTCAAAACTACACATCCTCATCAGCATTCTCATTTCTGTTTATCACGTATCTTCGGTTAACGTGAACTTCATCCGGCCTTAATCAGATTCATGGTTCGAAACGTTTCCGACAACGGACATTATCAACCTACATCGATAAGGTAAACATTTTCAACAATGTGTACATTTGTGAGGCAATGTTTGCAACGACGATGAGATAAATAATAATATTACTAGTAATAATAATTGTATTTATCATAGGTTGAGTATATGATTACAAAAATTTGTATTTTTGCATACATTGTGGATTAATGAAAAAATAGCGGATTTTTGTTTTGTTTTTTTTCTTTTAAGCTGTAGCTCGTTTGATAATTGGTTTCAAAAACGTGTTCCACACAAAAGTTCTAGAAAATTGTATAGTCTTTAAAACCGGATGGAATCATTATTCTACAGAAATTAAGGTTAAAGAGTTATAGAGAAAAAACGAAAAAATCCGAAAAATGCTGTTTTTTCGGTCTTTCCAGAGTTAATACAGGGTCTGGGAGGTGGAAAACTCAAGGTTTTGTCTAGTGACTGGGTATACACAACATATACAAAAATGTTTCCATAACCTTTCTCGGGGTACAATGAACATACCGACTGTAGTTGCCGGACGAATGGCCGTAGCATTTGACGCACGTGGAAAAAAGAAATGATTTCCAGGCTCCGCTATTGTCCCCGCTCACACCCCGACGTCCCCTGCCGCTACCCACCACCGCTCTCTCCTCGACCTGGTCTTGCTTCGCCCCGCCTGGCTCCAGCCATCAGCCCCGGGCCAGCCCACGTGCCCAAGTGTACCGTCCTCCAGTCGCACCTCGGCCGCCGCGTGTCCCGCCCATTCGCCGTCGTGAGCGCTCTCTCGAATCTCATTCTCGAATCTCACTGATGCTTCCGCCTTCGGATGGAGTCCCATTTTTTGCCTCGCCTTCCCCACGGTGGGTCGGCGCGGGAACTCACCATCGAGCGAGCGACGAACAGCTATTTCCAGACATAAAACATTTATTTCACTAACGGCACTAACGACCATAACAGTTGGCACGCAAAAAACATTAAATAGTCGTAATTAATCTTCTCTCAAATCGTGTGATTCATGAAATCAAGCCACGATAAGTAAATAAAGAGTTTTATTGATTTATTGATTTTTTCGTGGGCGCGGCAACTGCGTTGGTCCCGTAAGTGCAGTGCATGATTTTCTCAGAAGATGGTGATCTTCCCCCGCTGGATAGCGAGATCCGCCGCCATCCTATCATCGGCTAGTGGGGTTTCTCCCTAACCAGGATTCTCCTCAGCGGGGGCACCGCCCCAGCTGGGACAAGCACTAAGCTCCCGACCGGTCTCCCTGCATGTATGGTAGTGTAGAGCATGAGAGTGTAAATGTGTGTGTAAGGGGAGAGGATAGGACAGGGAAGAGGAAGGAAAGATCGCGCGCGGTCTGTGGCCCGTTTGTTAGGGTACTGCTCCGGCATTCGCCTGGTGTTGATCGGTGAAACCACGGAAAACTACCGATCAGAGCAGCCGGCCGCTAGAATTGTCCTCCAGACAGCGAATTAATTCGACCTAGCTGAAAAGCTACAGTCGAAAATCCTGCCCCCGTCATGACTCGAACCTAAGTCCTCCCGATCAGAGCTGCTGCAGTGACATTTGATGCACTGAGCTGCCGCTCCCGGTAATAAATAGTTAGAAAGGGAGGTTTGCCTGGTGTAGCATTGTCCTCGCATTGGAGAGGCGCAGGGCTGGCCGGGAGCGGCGCACATCCATAGGTGCGGGGGTGACCGCCAGGGGGGCTCGGGGAGGCCCCACACAGGGCGCGCAGCCGGGGAGGGGGCGGGGCGGGGGGAGGGGCGGTGGCGGCCGCGGGTCGCCCGCGAGGTCGCCACAGGGAAGCGGCCTAATCAGACGGCGGCCAAAGGGCAATCGGAGGGCTTCCTGCGGGGAATTAGGCGGCGCCGTGCCCCCCCCCCCCCGGGGGCAAGCAGCCACTCGACCGAGTGGGCGCGGGGGAGGGGGCGGGAGGCGGAAGGGAGGCAGGATATTGTCCCCCAGGCGGTGAAAGCTTCGCTGCCGTTTGCCGCCGGGCCCGCTACCCTCGTCCCTGTCGCCTTCGCGGTAATCCTCGTCGCTTTGGACGGCCTGCCACCTGCGCAATCCCTTGGCAGCTTCGCCCTCCCGCGAGCCATCTCCGTCGCTTCCACTGGCCGTTTGCCGCTGCCCTTCCATTTTACCGAGGTCATCTCTTCGTCATTACATCAACCACCCAATATCAGTTTGTTTTAGATTTCAATCATTTTCTCCTGGCCTCATCATCCTATTCATCCTGCCACAATATCCCATCTATTGAAACATTACGTAAATCATCCAATAATATCTCCTTCTCTACTACCTCTCCTATTCAAATTCTGCTTTTCCTAATCCGTCGTGACTGTTGTTACTTTTACTTTCCAATGAAGCCTTTTCAACATAATTCTCTCGGTTAAGTGTGATTGTGAGTCTTTCTTATCTAACTATTCTCCGGCTTGCTGATTTCCCACCCCAATGTTTCCCTATTCACTGACTTATTTTTATCAGCCACGTCTTTTCTCTTGCACAGTGCCTGTTAATCGTACGCAGTGCCCGTCACTCGTATGCCATCTCCTCTTCACGTCAGCTCAGTCCTCCCTTTAAATTTCATATCTCTTTCAGTAATCAATTTCTATTACTTCCTAACGCCTCCACACCTCAAAATTACTGTACCCACCCAAACATCGTTATCACCTTCACCACTTTACCTACAGTCTTCTCTTCACCTACCTTCATCTCCATACTTCAATCAGCTCCTCCTCCTCCATTAGAACTCCGTACCTCTCCTTCTGTACCCCTTGCAGCTCAGGTCAGTTTCATCAGTGACCCACCCCATCCCGCTCCGCCGACGTCCCTTCGCAAAGCCCTCTGTGCCGGGGCCCACCGTTCGACCCCCGGGAATCTCTCTCTCCGTCTGTCCAACACCGAGTTCTGCAAACTGCTGTGGGAATAATGGGATTGAATTATACTCGGCGCTTTGGCCATTGGAGTCGAATTCGCTTGATTTTCCCCCAGTAATGTGATATTGGCAGCGTACAGCGTGTATAGGTCATGAAGGGAAGTAATTTGTTACCACTTGCAACGAGCTGGTGGAACCACTTGTTTTGATCACAACGAGCTAGGTTTTGCAAACTGAGTCATAAATAATGTTTTGCATGAACAATTTAATTACAAAGCTATCCTATTATTTTCAACGGGCTGAGAAATATGTCGCACGGCATTTTTTATTAATAGTAAGAGCAAATCATGTTTTAATAAGATATTTCTAGATAAGTATTGGCATTGAACATTAAATAAGTGGCAAATAATTATTTAGTCAAAATAAAAAAAATCAACTTTTTTATTAAAATATTTAAATAAATTTCCAGGATAGGTTGAAAATGTTTAACATTTAACAATTATCTCCATGCACGGCGAGAGTGCAACTCAATTTTCTGCTTTAGTTTCTGAGATAGTATCTAAAAGCTTATAGACAATATAGTAATTATTAATTAATAACCATAGGTTAGCATTTTCTAACATCAGATACAATTTATTAGAGGTTCATCCTGTTTTTTAGTGTTTCCCGGTTTCCATTCCCGTATATTTTTTGTCATCAAAACGTTTTCTAATTCACTTTGGAAATAATGGTTTCGATTACGTAAAAAACGAGGATGATAATTTGCAGCTACGTTGTCCTGGACTGGATGAATTCGCTTCGCTCACTTAGAAGATAATGCACCGCAATTTGTTTTCACCACGCTGCCCAACTTTTTGCTTGCCCACATCCAAAGTCTATATATGTGTGTTTTCCATGTTTGATGCATGTTCCTGCAGAACATTGTGAATGTATACTCGGTTCAAAACAGGAACCACAGTCGGAGAGGAAGGGAGAGTGTTGCAGAACAAACCACGAACTCGATATGCGTTTCGACTCGTTAAGCACAGCACTTTCATGTGTCGCTTGTTGGTTTTTTGCATGACGGCAAAATTTTGTCCTGCAATCAAACTGCCTGTTTCAATGTAGTGGGAGAAGGACGAACGCTACCAGGTCTCTGGAGATACCTCTAATATTTTGGGAGATAATTTAGCCCACAAAAGTGCGGCTAATTGAAAATTGTACTCGGGTGCCACATTGTTGGAAGAGAGAGAATAAACACTGCAGAGAATGTTAAGCCTTCGACATTATCTGAAGTGACAGGTTCTACAATTATAGTGCCAAGTGATTGAACAATATTATTTGAAAATTACTCGACAGTGAAAGATATATCTGTAAGTAGCACAAGTGCGTTGTCTTTAAAGTACTGATGTTATAACGCCGTATTTTAGTCATTTGGGATCTGCATAATAATCACAATTTCTAATTATCGTAGTTGAAAATACCCGACGGTAATTTATTGCTGTGTAAATGTATTTTCGGTCTATTGAACAGCAAAATGTAGTTTTAAATGCACTCTAATATGTTTCCCCACTACAAATTGTAATATATTTGTTTCACCCTCACTGCAAACAAATTACCTAAAACATTACGTGAATTAACAAATACATCGAAAAATCAAAGATATGAGAGCATCAAAATAAATAATGGAATATGTTACTTCCAAACAAACTAAAAAAGGTTCCCATTATTATCTAAATTGTCAAATACAAACTTCATTAGAACTTTTCTGGATTTTCTGGAATTAAAGAGGAAAATTAGAGCATTTAGAAAATTAATTGGAATAGTCCATTCATGTTTCTATTGTGAAATATTCATTTTGAAAAATTTTTTTCCTGTCCTAATTACTTTTCTCACATTCATTGAGCAAGAATGTTTACTGCAACGTGTTTATGCAAACAGAAAGACAGCAAACTACATTTGTTAAGGTGTTGGGAAGTACAAAAATGTCGCAAAAGAGTCCGCAGTGTTGTGAATAAAAGAGACAAGAGAATAATGTATGAAGTTACAGGAGAGAATGTTTTAGTAATAAGTGAAGAAGTTATCAAGAAACAAAATGGTTAGTAGAGTCGAATATAAAGTGAATAGTTGGAACAGTATCGGAATACAGAAAGGTTGGAACATTACTATTAAGGTCCAGTAAAGACGTGCTACGATAGACGCATTGATGTGATGAAATAATTTAAGTAGGTATGTATATAACAGAAGAAAAGTCTCTAAACAGTAACTTTATCAACGGGTGTACAGGTGGAGATAAAATTTAGAACATTAGCAAAGAATTTTGCCAAAACGAGGGTAGGAAACTATTTAATTATCTTCTTCTGGAGTTTATTATGAAGACTGTTTCTAGACTTAGATTAGACAAAATATGATCTTGTAACTATCATATTACGTTACAAATGATATGGGAGCAACGGAATAACAGGCATGGGAAACGGGAAAATCCTCACAAAAACTGCCGCTTTGTCTATCACAACTTTTTCATATTGAATGATCAGGATTTTAATCCAGTTGCCCAGATGATGAAAGATAGCAGTCTGATCACTACATCCTAGATCACTCTTTATATTAGCTTTAGAAAAATAATGTTGAGGACGTTACAGCTAGTATAACGTATACACATCTACAGTTTGAGAGACTATCATCGTCCAAAAGCTGTTAATATACCTGCTAAGTCAAAGGAGTTCATATGGATGACAAGGAGAATAGATAATCGTGTATTTTAAAAACGAGTGTAGGACGCTATTGGAGAACGAACAGAGGAGTGTTAGAAATGGCAGAGGAGTGTTAAAAATCGTACGTACGTTACAAATAAAAGTGTTTTATATGAAGATATTTTGGCGGAATAGACAAAAAAGGATTTCAAGGAACTGAAAAAGGTTTGCCGAGAAAAACAAACAAAAATGTTTAACCTGCAAAAACTAGAAATGAAGCACATTTCTGAAACTCTCAACAACCTGTCAACTGTTGGAAGAGACGATCTTAGTGTGTACGTACACTAGAGTGAAAAGAGATTTGTGTTACGCAGATGTACGAATGGAGAAAAGGGGGTCTAGAATTACACTTTTTATGGACGTATTTATTGAACGACCCCTATGTATGGCACAGTTCCCCAGTGGGGCCAGTGCCCTGGTTTCCTCGGGCGCCTTGGAGAGGACGGAGGGCCCCAGCGGCAGTGAGGTTCCTAACCATGTAAACGTAAGTGAAGAGACGAAAGAACGTACGTGGATTGATGATGACGTGACATGAACGATGATGGAGCCAGATGATGGATTGAGTGACAACGGAAGAACTTCGAGAAAGCTCGTCGCAAAGTCTTGTCCGTCTTAAATTCCACGTGGATTGACAGCCTTTCGAACACTGGTTAATTTTTGTGTGCGTTCTCGCTTTTGTGGAATGCTTACGAAATGGCGCAGTGCACCGTGGGCCGTTGTCCTTCCGTTGCGCTGGTTTCCTCGAGGGCCTTGCGGAGGAGGTGTTCGGCGGGAGGGGGGGGGTCGGGGGGGGGGGCTCGCGGGTTCTGACGTATCGCGCGCGGGGCACGCGGTGGCCGAGGCGTTGTTGTTGAAACCGTCGTAAAGCTCAATTTATCGCCAGAGGCCCCGATAACGCCCTCGGTCCCGCGATGGCCCAATTTAGGGGCTCAGCTTGCAATCACAGCCAGAAGCGGCCGCCGTTACGGTAACGGATGGCCCGGGCCCGTCTCTCGCCCCCACCCCCACCCCCGCGCCCGCCACCCGCCGCGTCCAGCCGCTGCCAACCCCGACGCGCACAGCGCGAAATTTTCCTCCATCAGACGGGCCAAAATCTGTTTTCCCGACGGGTGGTCTTTAACCGTCATAATGGTTCTAGCGTGGTCTTTGCTTGCCCCATCGGATTGGATTTGTATCCTTCCATTTAACTGGCGACTCTTTCGTACTCTAAAGAGATAGTCTGAAGGAAAAATGCAGTCATGGATAGTGAACCGTTAAAATAATATTATCGTGTTTATTGGTCTCTTTAATTCGCGTGTATATTGTGTTGAACACTCTTGTCATTGATATTAAACGGTACACAAATCATAGTATATTCACAATATGGTATACCATATTAAAAGGTAAAATATTCAAATGTTTGATTAGAAAGTAAAATTTGCAAACATATTTGAGTTGTGAATAAAATAGTTGATATTTTTAGTAACGTTTTGAGCTGAAATTGAAAATAATGTTTGTATCTCTCGCTTCTTTTCAACTTCAAAATAATTTCCGCAGTGTAGTACGTATTGAGGAAATTAAATACCTAAGAATGTACGATGTAGAACAAATAATTGAACGGCATGTATAATCAATAAGATGCGATAGTTGTCTACAAGGATCAGCCGCACTCCGTTAGTTTGCTTCCGCGCACATACTTGGCGCTAATCGCGTGGCAGTTGCGCCGCACGTTCCGCCCTCCAGCCTCGCAGACGGCGATGGCGCTGTCGTCGCCGATGGCGGCGTGTGTCGCCGGCGTCGCACACGTAACAAATGGTAATGGAGAAGTAAGTGGCGGGGTGGGCGACTCCGGCTTCGGTCGGCAATTGTAATACCAATAGAATGGGGATGCGGGATGACGGTCGAATAAATGGCAGAGGTGATAATAGTGGAAACGATTTAGAGAGATAGTGATGGTGGAAACGATCTGAAAAGGTGGCTTGATTGATTGATTTTTTCGTGTTTCCGGGCGCGTCAACGGCTTTGGTCATTAGTCCCGTTAGTATAGTGCACGTCTTTTCCCTCGGGGAATGGCCGTAATCTTCTTCCGCTGGATGGCGCCGACCTACCGTCAACAAGTTGAGTTTCCCCCTAACCAGGACTCTCCCACCACCGGGGCACCGCCCAAGTCGGGACAAGCTCTAAGCTCCCGACCGGTCTCCCGGAATATGTGATAGTGTGGTGCATGTTAATGTGTGTGTGTGTGTGTTTGGGGAGAGGATAGGACAAGAAAGAGGAAGGAACGATCGCGCGCGGTCCATGGCCCGTTTGGTAGGGTACTGCACCGGCATTCGCCTAGTGTTGAGCGAAGAAACCACGGAAAACTACCGATCAGCAGACGGCCGCTAGAATTCTCCTCCAGACAGCGACTGAATTCGGCCTAGCTGGAAAGCGTGTGTCGAAAATCCTGCCCCCGTCAGGACTCGAACCTATGACCTTCCGGTCAGAGGCGCTGCAGTGACATCAGTTATAACACTGACATACCGCTCCCGGTGAAAAGGTGTCGATGGAAACAAGTTTGAGAGGTGGTGATGATGGAAAAGATTTTGAATGAAGGTGGGAGAACAAAGCTTTTCAAGAGATGATGTTGCTGACGGTGGTGGGGGAAAGTTGTTGTTTCGAAACCAAAAAAGTATTTCCAGAAAATGATATGATCTGATACTAGGTAAGGGCTGTAGACGTGGCATTACTAATGGCAGTACTTGTTCAGAATATGTTCGATATAAAAATGGAGCTCTGGCGAAATGGACGTGATCTTGTCTCTTACAGTGATTACGTGCGCTGGCCATTAGTACAAATGAGTCTATTTTTTTTAAGTTTCTTCGCCGTGTCACCTTGACTGCTCCGGGGACAGAAAAGTTAATATCGTAATCGATGATAAATGGTTGATCACAAGAGAACGAAAAGATATGCGATAGACCAAGAGAACTAGGTTGCTGGAAGATTGCCGACAAGAAAATAATTGCTTTCGTAACGACGACACTCTATTAGAGATAAATTGACAAGGAAGATTTGACAGAAAAAAATACATACTACGTACCGGTCTCTTTTGTAATACACTAAATGAAGACTATAAGATATGTCATGCATTTCAAAATTTAAAATTCGAAATATGAATGAACGTTGTTAACTTTTTTTGTCGTGTATATTCCATTGCAGTTTTTGAGCCTACTGATACATCTACTGATAAAAAACATGTTCTCCCTCATATGTGGGAAGCATAGGCTTCATAATGCATGTAAATTACTGACGGATTTGAATGTGAATCAATTGAGTAAAATTATTTAAGGAACTTTTGTAGTCGTAAAAGCCTATGGAGATTATATTAAATTAAGAAACTTATTTTACATCTTCAAATTTACTGTGCCCAAATTACAGTTCTGTAAAGAATTTTATAAAGCATTCATAATAGTACAAATTTATGTTTCCGTCGTTTGACAAACATTATGCACAGAAAGTCATGAAATAAGGAGCGAAAAGTAGGAACAATTGGGTATCGGCTCGGCCGCGACTGTGGAGCAGGCGAGGCAAGGATTTGGACGGTACTCTAGGCGAAGGCGGAAAGAATGGCAGTATTGGCGGGGACTGCGGGGATTGAAGGCGATAGATTAGGGAGAGTACACATGGCGTCGAAAGGGGGTGGTGGGGTCCAGGCGGTGGCAGCGTTGGGTCTGGAGGACATTGAACGCAGAGACGTGGGCTGAGTCGAGAGTGACGGATGTTGCTTCGCGGGGCGAAAGTGAGGCCGGAGGAAGTGTCGATGGTGGTGGGGAAGACGGTTACGGTGACGAGGTAGGCGGCAGGAGTGATATGGGAGGCCGTGTGCGGACTACAGCGGCGCTTAGACATGTTTATTATGGGTTTACGGGTGCGTCAAGTGCTATGGTCATTACCTCCATAAGTGTAGTGTATTTGTCAAGGAATTTCTTTTGCTTTGGGATGGAATACGTTTTGTCTGTTGGATGTGGAGGTCCGGTGTTGACTTATACGTCGACTTGGGGAGTTTTCCTTCATCCAAATATCTTCCACCAACGGAACATCGCCCTAGTCGGTACAAACTCTAAGCTTCCGACCGGTTTCCCGTCACGTTTAGTAGCATGTTGTGAATGCATGTGTATGTGTGTGTGTGTGTGTGTGTGTGTGTGTGTGTGTGTGTGTGTGTGTAAGAGGTGAGGAAAGAGAAAGAAAGAAAAAGGAAAAATCACGTGCGATCCGTGGCCCGTTTTGTTTGGATACTGTTCCGGCATTTGTCAGGTTTTTGAACGGAGAAACCACGGAAAATTCTAGACCAAAGCAGCCGTCCGCTAGAATTCTTCTCCAGATGGCGACTGAATTCATCTAGCTCTATAGCTAGTGTCGAAAATCTTGTCACTGTCGGGACTCAACCCTAGGACTACCCGATCAGTGAACCACAGAAGGAGGCGGAATTGCGCACGGGGACGGAAGCGAAGGAATCGGGTAAGAGACACAGGCGCCAGCAGCGATGGGTGAAAAGGTGGGTGAAAGGGGGGGCGGGGTGGGAGGCTGTGTAGGAAAGGACGACCAAGGGGACGGCAGGAGCGAAACGGTTGGTTGGTTCGTTGGTTAGTGATTCCGGGCGCGTCAACACCTTAGTTCCAACACCTTAATCCCGTAAGTGTAGTGCGTGTTTTCCTCGTTAGATGACTGATTTTCCTCCGCTGGATGGCGAAATTCGGCGCCGACCTACCGTCGGCTAGCGGGGTTTCCCTCTAAACCAGGACTCTCCCACCAGCGGGGCACCGCCCCAGTCGGGACAAGCCTTAAGCTTTCGAGCGGTCTCCCGGAATATGTGGTAGTGCAATGCATGTTAGTGTACGTGTTTATAAGGGGTAAGGATAGGACAAGAAAGAGGAAGGAAAGATAGCGCGCGGTCCGAGGCCCGTTTGTTAGGGTACTGCTCCGGCATTCGCCTGGTGTTGATCGGAAAAACCACGCAAAACTACCGATCAGAGCAGCCAGCCGCTAGAATCCTCCTGCAGACAGCGACTGAATTCCACCTAGCTGAAAAGTGCCGAAAATCCTGCCGCCGTGGGGAGTGGGAACCTAGGACCTCCCAGTGAGAGGAGCTGCAGTGACATCAGCTGATGCACTGAGCTACCGCTCCCGAAAGGAGCGAGTAAACGCTGCGGTGGAGGCGAAGCGGATGAAATGGAGGCGCGGCCGCAAGCGAAGGAGGAGAAAAGTTGCAGAGGGACGGAGGAGGAGGCGAAGGTGGCTGCGGGGCAGACGGGGGCGGGGGCGTGGCCGAGTGAGGCGGCTGGCGTGCGAGCGCCGGGGGCGGATGGACGGAGGAGACCGCGGCAGAGACCGATGCGGGTGGGGGGCGAGTGGAAGTGGGCGGGGCGCAGGCCATCGCGGGCGCACGCGGTGCCCCGTCGCCCCGGCGCCAGATGCGAGGCGCTTGCGGCGCCCATGTCGCGGCGCCCGTTAAACTTTCGGCGCGGAAATGGATGACATGTGATGCCAGCGATTCGCCCGGAGGGGCGCGCGGACGCTGCGGAGATGGAGCCGCGCGCGCGGGGCATTGGCGCCTGATAAGGCACGTTCCGTGCGCGCCCGCCAAGATATTGCCCGGCGTTGACTGATTGCCTTAAGCCACCTTTGTGGGCCACGGGAAAGTATTTTGTTCTAGATAAATCAAATATAATTTGAATATCCCTATCGTCAATATTTTATAAAGTACGATAGTGTCCGATTGCGTAAAGTCACGCCAAATTAAAAATTATATTCTTTCGTAAATATACTTGAGGCTCAGAATAAAGGCCGAAAATGTCGGGGACCAGATTCTCACATTAGTACTTTCTTGCAACTGCTTACGCAATAGACAGAAAGTTATTTAATACTGAGCGAAAAACGGTGAATTTTCGCAGCAAAACTCTTATTACAGGGCCCAGGTAAAGAAAAAGTGGATAAATTAAGTTGTGTTGATAAATTTTGAAAAAAATTCTCTAAGACGTGGAGTAGCCCGAATCGGTTTTGTGGGTCCTTGGTACCGAAAAATCGATTAACTGCGAAACGTCTGTCCGACTGTCTGTGAACAACCCTAGCGGCTAAACCGTTCAGACTTCCTCCATAATTGATATTCTTTGATTGAACGCGCTGATATCGCGAACTCTTGAATTTGAAACCGATATTTTAATTTTGGGGGTACTTGTTACGAAGTATCTGGGTATTTTCCAAATTTGAAAATAAAGTCTCCATCATTTATTATTAAATTTTTTTGTTGTTCCATAGTGTGAAAGGAGTTGGTGTAGATCTCATTTTCGGTAAAAGAAACGATTTATTGAAAGTTGAAAAAATTCAAAATTTTATTCGGTGTATTTCTACAACGACAATTCGGAAGATATAGATTTTTTTCCTTAAAGAAAACTTTTATTTAAAGATAGATTTTGAAATAAGATCATGTACAACTTTTCGAAATTTCGAGTATTTTCTGTGTAATTTGGCATGAAATATACGTAATTTTTAATTTTGTGAAAATAAATTTCCCTGAAAAAAGACTTCATCGTTTTCGATTAAATCTTGTGGTCGCATAGTCTGGAGAACATTTAAGAGAATGGCGCAGATCACATGTTATTTAAACCCCTGATTTTTTGAAAATTGAAAAGATTCAAAATGTTTTCGGCGTCTTCCTACAACTCCAAGTATGAAGATCAAGATTTTTTAGTAATGAAATGTGTTACCGGAAAACATATCTAAAAATAATGCTAAGTTCAATTTTTCAAAAATATGAGTATTTAGCGCGAAATTTTGTGTCAAACTTAGGCGACTTTTATTTTTTAAACAATTTTTTTCTTAAGAACGGCACACAATTTTTTGATTAAATTTATAACTTAGCGTAAAGGACGCTTAAGAGAATGGTACAGGCCTCTTGATTGTTAAAATGCCCGATTTTTCGAAAATTTAAAAAGAAAATTAAAAATTTTGGCGTCCTTCTACAATTACAACTCTGAAGATACATTTTTTCGTAATGAATGTGTTTATCAAAATCGATCTTTAAAGAAGCTCATGGTGAAATTTTTGAGAATATGAGTATTTTTTGTGTAATTGGAGGACAAACATAGTCGGTCGCTCCAAATTTTGTTAGCATAATTCCAGGCAGATGGATGCTTCATAAGTTAGAATTTGTTTGTATATTATTTTATATTTCTTTGTTCATATCCTACATTCGAGCTTTCGTTATACATTTAAAAATTGATCTTTTAGAAATTATTTAAAACCTATTTGAAATATTTAAAAAATTATTGTGAGTCTTCAAGGAATATCAGATTGGAATGCAACAACTCGGGAGCTTATTTCTGTGAATTACGTTTTATTGTTCGGACATGATTTACATCCTTGAAAAGCAGTTATAATTGTCATTTTTGGTGATGTTCGCTTGAAAATTAGTTTTTGCACCAAATGTTCTACAAGTTGTTATAAGTTTACAAAATATTATGATGAGATGTGTTAATTCGGAGAGAACTTGAGTATAAATAGTATTACGTAACTATTACTAAAGGCGAGAAAGTATGTGCTGTTTTAGCACCACTAGTATTTGTACATTTTGTTTCTGCAATTTAAAAATGTGCAATGGTCAATGAACATGCCATTTTCACTCTTTTCACTCATAAGGGATCAAATTATCTAAATCAACCTCAATTTTCAATGTTTATCAGTGGTTTATCAGTGGGTTTTGGAGACTCCAATACCTACACTTTACGGAATAAACTTTAAATAAATGCAAGAATTGATGGATATGTGTTTGTGAGAGATGGTATCACTGATAGAGCAATGGAAGAATAAAATGAACGAAAAACGTGAAAACTCTGAGAATATGAAACACCGCGAATGAACATTGCTCACCACAAATTCTAAACACATCACCCGGGATTTCAATACCAGGACCTAGAGGTGGAGAACTAGCGCTCTGGCAATTAATGCACAGGTGACTCTCATGACAGGTGACTGCAACATGCGATCAATCCACGTCCCGTATTGTATCGTTGGCCTTCCACTACTGGGGCAGGGGATCAATTACCTGTGGTGAACAAATTCTGTTTGCGACAGGTTTTCTCGGTTTTACGTTGTATTTAATTCGTCTATTTAATACCTTGTCCTATTTCCTCGACTCTTGTTCCATTTTCATACTACATCTTCTCCATCTTTTTCTCCTTTCTACGGTGCATCCATTCAAGGTACGGCAAAAGGC
>BLKR01015696.1:0-55657 GCA_011170035.1 Teleogryllus occipitalis | reverse complement strand
ACAAACCAAAATGGAGGTACTCATTTACAAATTAAGTTTCCAATTGCTCTTGTCAGTTGGTAGTCAACCGAATTATTTGCTGGCATCTTTCCGTTTGTCTCGTTATGATGATACCACAAACTCCAGTATTCGCAGCTTAAATATTTTAAGTTGTCCCACTAACTTTACTAATCATACCTAACACTTGCACTCAATCCTCTGATCTATCGTGAATGTTCTACTGTTTTTCTAACTTTCTAATCAAGATATTTAGACAGTTTTGCTAATTAGTTTATTAATTTCTTAGCTTCATATTATATCCATACAAAAGGATTATAGTATTCTAGTGAAGCGCTTATTCCATGTATTTAACGCCCGTAAATATACACGTACAGCCCTTAACTGACGGCGAAACAAAACTCGACTTGTCAGAAAAAAACTCATATACACTACTTTCGCAAAATCGGTTGTTGTTTTTATTTCTTGCAACTACTGCTTTTATATTTATTTTCATCTATTTTCTTGCCGTCACAACGGCGTCAATCACCATCTCGGTTTATGTCAGACCTTTCGACAAGGATTCTTTTACAATCTGCGTTTTTACTCATATACCTTCACACTTTTCCTCGTGAGATAAATATATTTGTATATCAACGTTCGAACATTTGTATGATAAGTGGTATACATTCTGAATATATTTTCATGAAGAAAATTAGTCAATGATACGAAAGTCTGAAAAGACGTTAAGCTAAAATATTACAGTTAATTTGAAATTAATTCTTCCATAACATGGTGTGCCATTTATTAATTTTATTTACTTTCTTTTAATTTTTCTGACGATCCTTTTCACATTTGCATATGTGTGATTACTACACAAATTTAATGAACATTTGTAAAATTAATTAATTTGTATTAGCTTTATCTCTCTTGCAGGTCTCTTTCTGCCTGTGTAGATGATGATGCACTTTCAGCTACTCGACCCAAGAGCCTTATGATGCAATGGCAAAGCCAGATTATATCGTTAACTTTATCCTCTTACCAACTGAAGCTCGTGTCAGGGCTACTGTGATAGCATCAGAATGTGACGGGTTAGATGAGTAAAAATGTTACTAACGGAGATTTGTTATAACTTAAGGAACATTTAGGAATCTGAACTATTTTGCAAAAAATGTGAATTCTTTGAAACTACATGTAAAGAAACTAGCATATTTAAGGAAAATTGAGTTTTGAGGTGTAGTCTCACTTTAAAGAGTAATATTTCTCCAAATGTTATGTGTATATTTTATTCTGTGTTACATCATGTATTTTCACTCACATCTTTTATAGTTTATGTATCGTCGAATAAATAAACAAATAGTTATTTATTTACAGAGTTAAAAGTTTGACGCTTCTGTGAATTATTATTTAATGTAATGAATTTACGGTACGATTACAATACATCGATGTGCATGATTTACTGATATTTGTTTACTTTACTTTACTGAACATGTAAAAGTATTTGTGAAGTTTGCATTCTCTTCTCTACATTACCACACTAGCAAATTCTGCGGAGTTACATCGTACTAATATTGAATAATCCAAAAACATCAGTCACTGCAAAAGTATTTATATAGAGCTCAGTTTCTCATTAGAATGTTCAAAAACTAATCATCTGCTAAGAGATTCCTTCTTAAAAAATAATTTAATGGTAATATATGTTCAAATCAATTTTATTGATATAATTGTAACGTTTAAATCAAATTTTTGATAACATGTTGAAATCAATCTTTGTGTGTGTAATTGTAAAATATGTATAAATTAATTCTTTGTTCTTGTAACTGAGGTTGCTTATGACCAAGTAGTTGTACAGCTACCTAAAATAAATAAATTTAAAGAAAACAAATATTTCACTAATAAAATGAGCTACCTGGTTTGAAATATGATTTAGGGATAATATATTTTTACAATATGAATAATAAACGATTTTAAAAAGAAACTGCATATTTAACACGCAAAATCTAGTATGGCATTTGAAACTATTCGTCTTGATAATCTACGTATTTTTACATATTTTATGACAAAACCAAAAAACACATGTACACTCATGTGAATCACCTTATCCCACGTTAAGGCCGTAATCTCGACCGTGTGAACAACTCAGTACATGAAACGCTCCATTATTAAGCCTCTACGACGAAAACGGGTCTGTCCTCTCTTTAGAATCTACACACCAATCTGAAGCGACGGGGCTAAATATATCCCTGGCCCAGACGTCGCATATATTACACGCATTAACAAGGCGAGTGTGACACCGAGCGTCCCCCCCACCACCACCACAACGTGTGAGGTGTGAAATACGCAGAGGTGGAACGCCCGGCGATGTTGGTTTAGAAAACGAAGCTCAATTGTTCGGTGGCGTTTCGGAGCGGACCGCCAGGTGACAAACGTCGCGTATCACACTCGCAGTCGCCACACATCGAGGCCTGCGGGGCTGGGTGGGTCCTTGTTGAGCGGGTCGAAATGGGAAGAGGCACAAAAAGAGGAAATAAGAGAGATGACCGGGACCGGTAGCTCAGTGCATCAACTGAGGTTCTAGGTTGGAGTCCCGACGACGGCATGATTTTTGACTCTAGCTTTTCAGCTAGGTCGAATTCAGTCGCTGTCTGGAGGAGAATTCTAGCGACCGACTGCTCAGATCGGTAGTTTTCCGTGATTTCTCCGATCGACACTAGGCGAATGCCGGAGCAGTACCCTAACAAACGGGCCACGTGTCGCGCGCGATCTTTCCTTCCTCTTCCTCATCATATCCTTTCCCCTTACACACACACTTACACTAATATGCATTACACTACCATATATTCCGGGAGACCGGTTGGGAGCTTAGAGCTTGTCCCGACTGGGGCGGTGCCCCGCTGGTGTGAGTGTCCTGGTTAGGGGGAAACCCCACTAGCCGACGGTAGGTCGGCGCCGGATCTCGCCATCCAGCGGGGGAAGATCACCGCCATCTCTCGAAAAAGCTGCACTTACGGAACTAATGACTAAAGCTGTTGAAGCGCCCGGAAACACAAAAAAATCAATCAATCAAGACAGATGATATAAAATGATATGGTGCCTTCACGCAACCTTCAATATATGCTGTCCTTTAACTTAGGTTTCTTTCGGGTAAGTGTTCAGTTTGCACAAGAATACCCATTTAGACATAGGTAAATGTGTTTAAAACTTTAGAGCATGCAGGAATGAAATAATAGTGCCGAATTACTACCATCAACTTATGTGAGAATCCTTCTGTCAATTTTATTAAACTTTTTTATTATTATTATTATTTATTTTTTAAACTTTTTTAAACGTGAGAATTCTTCTGCCATTTTTATAATACACTGCAAACGTCTACAGTTTTATTCTTGTACACAATAGAGGTTTATTTAAATTCTCATTATTTAACTTTTTAACTTGATTTTTAATTGAGCCGGACGTTATTAGACGATATTTAAGAAAAAAGCTCAATTGCTTGATGGCGTTTCGGTGCGGTCGGACAGGTGACAGGCGTCGTGTATCACACTCGCAGTCGCCACACATCGAGACCTGCGTGTTTGGGTGGGTCCTTGTTGAGCGAGTCAAAATGGCAAAAAAAAAAAAAAAAGATGATATAAGGAAGATGGTAAAAATGATGTAACTCTTGGTGTGCACAAGCATAAGCTTTTACAAGTAGATATTTTTTTTTAATTTTTCGTGTCTATAAATAAAATGCTAGTGCGGAATTATTACGACATACTTTCAAGAGAATCCTCTTGAAGATTTTATTAAACTTATGTACATAGAAAAGGCATAGCTACATATACATTTACGGATTATTTTATTTAAATTCCCATTATTTATCAGTCTAATTTCATTCTTAATTCTTCACCATATTTTTAGAAAATGTTGTTTAGAAAACGAACCTCCCATTGTTGGGTGGTGTTTTGGAGCTGTTTGCCAGGTGGCAAACCTGGCGTATCAGAATCGTAGCCCCCACATATAGAAGCCTGTGTGGCTTGGTGGGTCCTTATTGGAGTTTACTAGAGAAGGTCAAGAGTGGACATCGGAAAAGATGAAGAAAGTGAAGAACGAAGTAAAATGATATGGGATGGTGTAGTGTCTTCACGCTTCCTTCAATATATTATTTTATGTAGCATACGAGTGCACAAGTACAAATGTACTTGTATTTGTATGCAGACATACATTTTTTAGAACTTTTGGGTATCTGTGAAGAAATTAATAGTATGGAAATTATATTACCACATACACAATGGAAATTCTTGTGACGATTTGATTAGTTATGTTTACAGATAATAAAGAGTTCTTTTACTTGTGAATATTTTAATTCAGAATCCCAAGATTTACCTTACTACCTTGATTCTATATAATCCTACTGATAATTTTCAGATATTAGTTAATAAAATGATGCTCAATTATTCGCTGACGTTTTGAACCGGACTACCGGGTGGCAAACGTCGACTATTATCGAGTAATTCCCATGCATCGAACTTGGTATGGTTGGGTGGGTTCTCGCTGTCCTCAAGTGTGTGGAAACCTAAGAAGGGCGAGAAGATGGAAAGAACCGATGGTGAAGAGAATAGAAACGAAAACAAAAATTGAGGAAAATGGATTTAAAAAAAAAGTTGATTTGCAATACGTTCAATTCAAGCTTATCTGACATAATTATAAATTACAGTGACACTTAAGTATAGAAGTCTTTTAGTAGAGGTTCTTTTTATAAAATTAATAAAATTGTAGCTTAAATATAAAGACTTAAACCAATTAGTTCCTTTGTTTCTAAGATGCTGATGTTGGAAAATGCATGAGAAGGAAAAAGAGTATGATTGGTGTCTTAAAACGCCGTGCAGTAAATATATTGTTTTAAAATAGAAACTCATTTATCCCTAACATGAACGCTGTCTTTTTTCATTGACTAAATAATGTGATAATAGTAATCCCCGGTCACCGACAGTTCTCACAAATCAAACGTCTACTAATAGTATTTTTAAAGAGATTTCCGTTAATTTTTCGTTTTATTTTTTAAAATTCACTAATCATATCATCATAATTTAATATATTATCAGCTAGGGAATATATACATCGTTTTATTCGTCAACGTTCGTCTAAAACATTGTTCCTAAGAAAAGAGTTTATTCACATCTGAATACTGAACGTACATATGAATATCATAGTTTTGCCTTATGGCCATTTTGTACGTATGCAATATAATGTACGTTACAATTTAATGACAATGTGTTACTAGTTACTTAGTTATTAACATTCTAAAATTCCTTTTTACAACTACGAAATAACTACATTTTAATAACAACGGTACGTTGTCATATTAACAGGCACGATTGTAATAAAATGTAGTAATCCGACTAACACATCAGAATCTTCTGTGGTACTCTAATAGTCAGCGGGCAGGCGTGCAAGTCAGGCCATAGACCAGCCACATGTGGCAACGTCTTGAGAGTGGTAGGGGGAGAAGTGATGCAGGAATCCGATGCGCGTTCATTCAGCCCGATCTCCCTCGTGGGCGTGATCTCCCGCAGCCGGTACAGGCGCGCCCATTCCATGAATCATTGTCACCTAATTAATGAGACAATATTGTCGCCTGTCGTCAAATAAAATGCTTATCAAACTGCCTTTGTGGAGCACAAAAAGCCCGTATATTCTTACTTTCTATCACTTCTAAAACATCACAGGAAGAGCATTGGAATAACGAAAAGCCTCGCGCGTACGTAGGCTGTTTTTATTTTTCATATTTTTTTTCGTCTTCTTCTTTTTTAAATTATTCACGCTCTCCCACTTATTTTTCGTCTCCGATCGCTTTTTATTTTCTTTCGCTCCTTCCCTGCGAGTTTTTCTCCTCCGGCACAGCGCCACTCCCCCCTCCTCCATCTCACTCTTTTTTTTTCTTTTTGCGTGAAATGATTATTTTCCTTTTCTCGTTTGTCACTCTGTAATCCCTTGTCACAAGCGTTTTGTCGTGGTTGCTTATCGCGGGGACCATCGCTCGTTGCGGGGCCCTCCGGGCGGTCACACCCACATGGCCCCTCTCGCCCCGTCGCCCGCTCCCTCGCCCGCCCGCCCGCCCGGCGCGTCGCTATTGTCCAAGACTCGCGCGCGGTAGAGACGCGACGATTCAGGTCGCGCCACCCGCCGCCTCCGCCGCCACCGCGGTCGACATCGTTGTCATTTGTTCTGAATCAAAGTGGCATCACGCTCGGTAGTGTAGTGATCCATAATTTCTTGGAGACTGAAATTTTTTCGTCTTTTGCAATCTTGAGCAAAACTAGAGAGCTTCTATAATCTGGTAATACATTTAATCATTAAACAGTATTACATTAGTTTAAATTGCGTTCTTAAGGACGATAATATTTTAAATGAACGGAAGTCAGCTTGTGACTTTGCTGAAACAAATGTAATCGTGAACAGTTTAGAAGAGCACGTCCGTCACACAACCTGGTAAATCTGAAACTAATAAACGTATTATTAGTTGTCATGGATATACATATAAAATATTGTGATTGCTAAAATAAACATTGAAATCTAATGCTCCATTCTATTGAAAAATAAAATGAAAATTGGAATGTAACGCTCCAGTACTGGTCCATATTAATGCAGTGTCCTTTTTGGAACGCGCGTTCAATAATGTACCGTAAATTATTTCCAGTAGAGTGTGAGAATCTTGTAGAAACGCAAGGAAACGTATTCATTTTCATCAATATTTCGTTAATTTAGTTAATAGAGTAATTAAAATAACATATTTCCTTTGTGTGTAGTCAACGGGATCGATTTACATAAAATTTGGTCTGAATATTACATTTAACATACGAATTCATCTTCAAGAAAATCACTTTTCGTCAGGAAGAAAACGAAACATACCTTTCATAATTTTATTTCTATTTCATTTATGCTCAAAATTATTTACGTAAATATGTGACTTTAAAATGTCTCTCAATTTGGAAAAGATAACATAAGCACACAAAAAAAAAAGGTGTCAGACCAAAAGACTTGACACATGTTTCTCTGTGTATTGGACATGCTCAATCCGAATTTGAAGCGATAATTGAGCCATCACCCTCCATTTTTTAAATCGCGAGAAACCACCGTGAAGTTGTATTTGTTTTTGTTTTTGGAGGTCGTTGACAGACCCAAAGACCTTACATATGTCTCTCTCAGTATGTCGACGCACTGAATTCGAATCTGAAGCCAAAATTGCGCCAGTTTTTATTAAATTGCGTAAATCTTGTCCTATCCATACCCCTTACTTCCACACACTTACATGCGCAACACTAACGCACATGCCGGGGGACCGAATGTTGGCGGGACACGCGCCGGGAAACCTTAGACGTCCCCGCTGGGGTGATGCCCCGCTGGTGGGTGATACCTGGTTGGGGAAAACCCCGCTAGTCGACGGTAGGTCGACGCCAGAACTCGCCATCCAGCGGGCGAAGATCACCGCCACCTCCCGGTAAAAACTCATGCACTGCACTTACGGGAATAATGACTTCTGTAGTTGACGCGCCCAAATCACTCACAATCAATCAATCAATCACTAGCACAGGAACACCTTGTTCCTCTCCATCTCAAAGCCAACTGTCTCCGGCTCCACGTCCCCTCAAGTGCGCCAGGTGGGCCGCCGTGTCCCGGGCCGGGCAGACGAATGAGGTCCGATGCGCAGCGATGAAGGCGTCATTGTCGCCGGAAATTGCCGATGGGAATCGCGCGGTCTCGCCGGCCGACGCGTGACCTTCCCTGCAGGGCGACTCGCTCCGTATCGGCTCCATCTGAGGCGCTCGCACACGAGATAGCACCGCGATTTATGACGGTTCAGAGGTCGCCGATGGAAGACGGACCATATCGGGGTCGAAGCTGACGATTGTGGATGGAGCAGTATGTCGTGAATGGATCACAACGAGTAGTAATTTTATTTCTAATATTTATTTTTTTTACTTTTTTTGCATTCTACATATGTAGTACAGTGAAATGTACTGGGAGTTCAAATCCCGCGTAAGAACGGGAGGTTTTCATGAACTTATGAAGTGTGTCACTTATTTCACCACCTGTTTCATTTACACAAAATTACGTTCATAATGTCATCGTTCGCTCCTGAGCACTGCTATCACCTCACGTACAGAGAAAGTAAAATTGGAATATCAAAAAAAAATACGTTTATTTAGAACTTAATATTTACATTGCATTGCAGTTTTCCACCACATTTCTAATGACTAATAATAGCAATAATACTAATAGTTCCGAGCTGTTTAGACTCGTCTTGAAGAGTTTTCAAAGTCTGAGATTTTCTCCTCTCTTGGTATCACTTCACTTTGCTTCACTGCCTACGTTACTATTTACAAAAGACTTTACGGGCACTTCACCGGTTGGTTCCGATCTGACTTATTTAATAACTCCGTTGCAGGCGTCCCTGTCGCGTCCTTGTTGCCGTGGCCCTATTACCCAATCACGTGTGATCACGTACTTTCAAAAGCAAGGTCAGAAATGCTTAAGAGCCCACTCTCACTTATGTTCAGTAATGGTACACCATCGGTAAGATACATAGGTATTCATTTTGAAGTGGTATTGTGGGAGAACAGGCAACATGGGCGGTACCTTGCCGTGGAAAATACATCATAGGAGTCATATTTCAATTCTTTGACAAAGAGGTAAAGTCATGGAAGAAGTTAGAGCTTTGCGTTTATTTTGTATTGGCGTTTATTTCGCGCGATTCTGTTCTAGTTTATTTAAATAAAATATTTTCGCCATTCTAGATAAGACAGAATCATAAAATAATGAAGATAATATGCGTAATTCAATGTATCTGGTAATAAAATGTTGTGTGTTTGTTTTTTCTTGGGCAAGCTTACCCCTCCGCAAATCCAGATGCGAATATTTTACAAAAACCGTTAAAATTCATTCATTATTATGCTAGAGGCTTAAAGTCTAATAACACATTGGAAATAATAATGTAATGTCCCCGTTGACTTCACCTTAATATGGAAAAATTCATCACAACTAATCTACAGAATTGAGTACTTGATTCTTCAAAATCAAATAAATGCAGTACTGCTCATGTATGAGGAAGGTAGAACATTATTTCTGCTGGGAAGAATCATTCCTTTAAATGTTTTCCGTAATACTGTTATCTTACAACAGTTTAGCGCAACCAAACAGGAAAGAGAAGCCATTCTTAACGGCTGGAGATCGTTAAGGACTTTATAGTCCGCCGTCTGTTAACAACAACGGAAACAAATGAATTGTGGCTAAAGAGTGCTGCCATTAATCCAATAAAAATAATTATTGTTTATGTTATGTTTCTTATAAAAAGATGAAATTAGGAAAATTGGCCAAAATAAAAAAAAAAAACAAATTTGGTTGCTTATAAACCTCGGCTAACGCCTCAATACAGGAACGACCACCGCGTCCATTATTTTCTCTCTATAGACATTTCGATAAAATATATTTTCATCAGGCCGATATAGAGTAAATAACGGACCCAGATATTTAGAGCAAGGCGACACAGCGCCAACAACGGACGTTATAATAACTACATCACTCATTAAGACGTCCATGACGAAATGTATTAAAATTCCTCTCTCCCAGACATATTGTCATTCCGATTCGTTGGACCAGCAACGAGGGAAACAAACATGGCTTCCCACCGTCCAGCGCGGCCCCCGCCGTCACCAGACAGCACGTGGCACCGCGCCGCCGAATTAACGCGGCAATCATCGAGCGCCGGCGGACGCGTTTCCCATCAACCGCCCTCCAATCCACGCTCCACCCTCCACCGCCCCACCGCTGCGCAGATCCGCCGCCAAATGGCAAGATTTATTCGCGCTTCATCCGAATATAACTTTATAATTATTTTAACAGAAACCTGTTACGGACCTGTCGCAAATATTAATTAAAACAGCCCTCGTTCCGCGTTTGATTGGTGGCTCAGTCCCGGTATCACCGTCCTCTGGGGAAGCAGGTCTCGCCGCACCGGCGCGCCGCGCCGCGCCGCGCGTCGGGCAATTACGCTGTTTAATCTGTGGCCGCGGTAATGACAGCCGGGCGTGTGAACGCGGGGGTGGAGCCGGGACGGATGTTCATGTGTGCGTGTGAGTGCGAACGAGTGCTCATATGTGTGTGCGCTTGCTTGTGCGCGCGTGAACAGTTGTACACACGTGTGTGTGTGTGTGTGTGTGTGTGTGCGCGCGCGCGCGCGCATGTGTGTGTGTGTGTGTTTGTGTATGCAGACTGACAGCAGGACTGTGTGTGTCTGTGCGCGCGCGTGTGCGTGTGTGTATGCAGACTGACAGCAGGGACTCTGTGTGTGTGTGTGTGTGTGTGTGTGTGTGCGTGTGTGTGTGTGTGTGTGTGTTGATTGAACGAGTGTTTGACGGTGACTCCGAAAGCTGAAGGAGAGAAGAATGCAGGTTGGAGAGGGGGAGGGATATCAATAAAATATTGATAGAGTGCACAGAGTAATTAAAGATAAATATTTTTTATTAAAGATGAATGAAATTACTAAGATTATGATTTTTTGACATTTTGTAACTATATTGTGAATTTAAAAGTACAAAAAAAGATGTTTCAAATCTCTGAGAAGATGTGGGACAGAAAGTGAGAACGAGTATACCAAAGATGAATATTGTATTTTTTCCACCCACGATCTTTACTCTATAATTTACGTTCATTCTTACTCTTATTGCACGTTTGAACGTTTGAGAAAGCTAATTCTGAACCATGTACAATGTTTACAAGTCTATAGTGCTGATTTGAGAGTACTAATTCGAGAACTAACTTCCCTGAGAAGATGCAGACAAGAATGCGGGAAGGATGTCTGAAGTGATAGGGAGGACCAAAACTTATATTGTAACTCAGTTTTCCGAAAATGTATAGTCAAATAACAATCTCATTGAAATTAAGCAAGTTTTGGAAGATACAAGTATGAATCGAATGAATCTGATGTGCGGAAGAGGGTGTTGTGTGGTGATAAATTCTTGAACTTTCTCAAGGAAGTGGCTAGGTGAACCATTGGTTATAGGCATTGGCAGCGCTGAGAGAGGCGTAGGTGGAAATTGTGGAGGAGGATTCACCGGGGGCAATGAGAGTAAAAGATTGGCGCGAGAGAGGACTGACAGCAGGGCCGTGAGAAAAGCTATAAGTAGAAGCGTAGACAGAGATGATGGTTGTCTGAAGTGAAAGTTGTGACTTGTGACGGAATGAGAGAAGCGAAAGTTTTTAGGATGACGGAGGCAATATCATTGGCGGGAGCGGGTCAGGATGGGAGTGTCGGAAAATCTGAAATCTTGGGAGGCTGTTGGGACAGATCGGAGTTGCTGGAACAGATGGAAGATGTTGGGACAGATTGAGACTGTTGGGAAATATGGGGCTGTGGGGACAGATAGGTCCGTTGGGACAGGTGGAGGCTGTTGGAACCGATGGAAACTGTTGACACAGATGGAAGCTGTTGGCACCGATCGAGGACGTAGACACAGATAGGGGCAGTTGACACAGATGGGGGCTGTTGTCACAGATGGGGGCTGTTGCCACAGATGGGGGCTGTTGTCACAGATGGGGGCTGTTGAGAGAGATGGAACCGGTTAGGACAGAAGTGACAGAAGCATGGACGAACAGAGACGGTGACGACATGAGAGGGGTGACGATAGAAACGGGGATGGAAGCAGAGCTAGAGGCGGGGGTGGAGGTAGAATGGGGGTGGAGGCAGAGGCAAAGGCAGAGACGAAGGTGGAGGTGGAGGTAAAGACGGAGTTGGGGACTGAAGAGAAAAAAGTTAAGGGGAAGGCGGAGCCTACGGCGAAAGCTAAGGCCGAGGCGAAAGCGTAGGATAATGCGTAACCGGAGGCAGAGATGAAGGCAGAGGCTAAGGTGAAAGCGGAGACTGATGCGAAAGAGGCGGTTGAAGACGGCAGTGAAGTAAAGGCGAAGGCGGAGAGTTAGCCAAAGGCAGAAGCTGCAGCGAAGGCGGCGTGTTGCGACCGGGGGGGGGGGAGTTGTGGAGAAGGTGGAGGCTAGGCAGAGGCGGAGGAAGACGGGGAGGAGGAGGAGGCGAAGTCGAAGGCGAAGGAGAAGGTGGAGGAGGTGAAGGAGAAGGAGAGAAGACAGCGGCTGAGGGGAAGGCGGAGAGTAAGCCAAAAGCAGAGGCTGCGGCGAAGGCGGCGTGTTGGGACCGGGGGGAGCAGTTATCAAGAAGGTGGAGGCTAAGGAGGAGAGGAAGGCGGAGGTAGAGGACAAGGGGGAGGAGGACGAGGTGAAGGCGGTGGCGGAGATGGAGGCGGAGACGAAGGCGACGGCGAAGGTGAAGGTAGTGGCTGGAGAGAAGGCAGTGGTTGAGGGGAAGGCGAAGAGTAAGCCAAAGGCAGAGGCTGCGGCGAAGGCGGCGTGTTGGGACCGGGGCCGGGCGCAGTTGTGGAAGCAGGGTGGGGGCGCGGGGGGCGAGGTGGGGGCGGCGGCGGGGAAGGCGTGGCCCCCCGCCGGGCGATGTCCGCGTGCGCGACAAAGGTCAGGGCCCCCGCGGCGCCGCCCCCGCACCTGCCCACGTGCCTGCATTCTTGCGCCGCGGTAGCAGCCCCCCCCGCCCAGCCCCGTCCCCTGGCCCCTCAGCGACGCCTCGTCACCGAACTCCTCTCTTCGCACGCACTCGCGCGCCAGCCCAGGCCCTCATTTCCACACTCTGGAAAATATAGACGGCTTACATGGAAACAAGGAACATTCTATGGTTATTCGCAGGAATGTACCATCTCTTGAAAAATAAACCTGAATATCTGCACTATTACATTTCCAATGAGTGCAGGAATTGAAAGAAGATTATGCAGACGGTCGGACCGTCGGACGATCGGATGATCGGACGATCGGAAGGTCGGACGGTCGGATGGTCGGACGGTCGGACGGTCAGACGGAAGATTTGATGTAAAACAACTTTTCGGTATCAAGGGCTCACTAAACGTAGATTTTGATTACACGACGTGTAAGAGGAAGTAATTCACTACTATTAAGAACAAGAATTATCCACTTTTTCGGTATCATGGACCCACAAAACGAGTTTTTCTGCGAAAAACGCAGCTTTTTGTACACTATTGCATTATTTTCTCTATACTACGTATGTAGTATGTGAGGAAGTAAAAATGGTGAATGTCTTAAATTAATAGATGATACTCAGATTTATGGAGACATATTAACTAAGTCACGGGGGAAATAGGATGTTCTCGAGAAAGCACCTTGAGGTCCTATTTTGCTTCTAATTTCACATGGAATGCTCAATTTTAAATGGATGGAGGGGAATGAAAATCTTATTAGCCAGAAATGTAAAGTTAGCTATTTAGCTGGAAGGCTATGGGTCGGCAAAAAACTTTGCTAATAGGTGGACGTCAATGAAGCAGAGACGTAGTGGAGGAGACGTCAGACGATACGACGGAATTAATGTTCGACATCCCACAAACTCTGCCACTACGTTCTAAAGGAACTAGGTAAATTTGAATTCCAGTACTCGGTGGTGGAAATGTAGCACGCTAGCCATGAAGATGGATTGATTGACTAGTGATTCCGGGCGCGTCAACTACGAAAATCATCAGTTCCATAAGTGTAATGCATATTTTATTGTAGTGTTTCGATCTGGATGACAAGATCCAGCGGCGCCCTACGACGGCTTAAGGGATGAAGATGGTGGCTACCACATTTCTCATGGTGTGGAATGAAAAGAGCGGACAAAGAAGTAGACTAGTGGAAGCCTGCAGCGCGTGATGTCACACATCTTCCAGGAAGGGATCACTGGTTCCTCGGGTCATACAGTTTCTCCGCCTATGCATTCCCTACACCCTGTACCCTGGCGCAGTCACCCGGGGACACGTGGGGTGGCATGGTGTCTGGGACAGTAGGGACTCGCCAGGGACAGTGGAACGTAGGAGTGGGCAACCACAGTTTTAGGCCCAGTGAACCATTTCAGTTTTTTATTTAACATATGATATATTTTATTAGTAAATAAATTAAGCATACCACAAGGAGAATAAATTATAATTTCATTCTCGAAATTAATAAATACAAATGATTTAATGTTGAACGATTTATATGTTATCAGATGACTTGGAAAGTTTATTCCACAACGGTAAAAAAATTCCCCCAGTTGTCAGGATAAAGATGAATACAATTAGGGATTGAACGTATTTACGGAAATAAAATGTGTTATTACGTAAGGTTGTGGGTCACTTTTCAAAATTTTTAGGCAGGTCATGTTCCCCAATGTCCACCTGCTGTTCGCACGCAAATATTACTGAGTCTTGGGAGAAGGTATGTGGCTGGAGTGAGGGTGGAGGCGGCGCCGGTGGCAGAGATGACGGAGGCGGTGGGGAAGACTGAGCGCGGGAGTAGTGGTGGCGTGGGCGGTGGCGTGGGCGGTGGCGTGGGCGGTGGCGTGGGCGGTGGCGTGGGCGGTGGCGTGGGCGGTGGCGTGGGCGGTGGCGTGGGCGGTGGCGTGGGCGGTGGCGCGGGCGGTGGCGTGCGTGGTGGCGTGAGTGGTGGCGTGGCTGATTGTGCGTAAGCGCACTCTAAGGTGAAAACGTATGGATGCAGGCAGACAGATCACACGTTTATTTACTAACTACCGGCTGAAGTGTCTCAAGGCATCAAGTGATGTCACTGCAGAACCTCTGTCCGGGAGGTCCTGGGTTTCAGTCCCACTGGTGGCGGATTTTCGACACCAGCTACATAGTTAGGCCGAGTTCAGCCGCTCTCTGGAGAAGAACTCTAGCGACCGGCTGCTTTGATCGATAGTTGTCCGTGGTTTCGCCAATCAATACAAGTCGAAAGCCAGTTTCCTACAAATAGGATCACGGACTGCCCGAGATCTTTCCTTCCTTTTTCTTGCCCTGTCGTTATTCTTTACTTACGCACACTTGCAATTACGCATGTATTACATTGGCTCTAATATCGGGAGAGTAATCGACAGCTTAGAAGTTGTCCCAGCTGGGACGATGCCTCATTGGTGGGAGATACCTGGCTTGGGAAAACTTCGCATTTTGATCGCCGGATCTCACCGTTGACGATTGGCGCCGGATCTCACCGTCCAATGGGAGAGCAACGCTCACTCTCACGGTAAAAAAACATGCATTACACTTACATGACCAATTATCACAGCAGTTGGCGCGCCTAGGTACACCAATCAAAAATCAATTTATTTATTTACTATGTTTTTGAAGTAGTACATGAACACTCTTTTCTACCTCTTCCTGTACTTTCACACTTTTAGGTGTATAAGATTACAGATTTCAGGGGGAAATTTTATTAAATAATTCTATAAGAGTGTTCTGTTGATTGTACAAGGTGTTAAATTACACATGCATTCTAAAGAGGTTAACTTTTCCTGACCAAAAGCCTTGTTACATTAAACATTCTTCCGAAAATCCGAACACTTACTCTCATCTACTTACTCAGCATTTAAGCATTTTTACAATGCATAAAAATTGAAAATTTCTTGAGATACTCTTTTATGAACGATTTGACAGATGAATGTCAGAACTGCATTCCAGGTAATAAGTGAATTCTTTAAAATAAAATTGTGTCGTTAAAAAGATATATCACTTGTATATGTGTGTCTGAAAAATAAAAAAAATATATATATTCTGCTACTATCTCTTCCTTCTGTGTTCTCGTGAGAACGTCATTGACTTGTTTACGGTTAACTCTGTGCACTACAGTTGAAGAACATTACTTAAACTTCCGATTTCACAGGAAATCGATTGAAACCTGATTGTATGTTTAAAGGAATCGTTAAACATGTTTTTCAAGCAATAAATGATTCACACTCGTAGATTTTTTATGCTTATTCGCAAAGCAGGCATTGACTGGAAAACACTTTACTCATGATCATTTGTTTTGTAAATTTAGACTGTCTTTAAGACACTGATACGATAACATTCAACAGGAAAATCTGCAAATAAAAAGTGTTTTTACGTCGAATCAATTCTTCAGAGGTATGCGATCAATATCGCAATCAATCAATAGTATCCTGTTGAACTTGCGTGTGTAACTAGAAAGCACGTCGAGGCCAGAGTTTCATGAAACAACTGTCTTCTCAGCATTTGTGTTTTGAGACGCAAGTGATAGTGCAGTTCCAGGGTTGGTACTTACATAATTCTGTTTGCTTGAATTGCCAAGACCAATGACCACCATTAGAAAGAAGTTACACCTAACACTCGGGAATCGGAAACTATAATAACAAGGCGTAGTTTAGCTCATTTTCATAAAAATGTTGTGCTATTTCTTTGGTCATCATAGTTTTTCATGATCTCCAGAGTCTGAATTATTTTGAAATATTGTATTCAAAATTATTTTGAAAATATTGCTATTTGCAATACATTTCCAGTGCCATCATTGTTAAATCACGTATCGTATTTTTGTAAAAACTTCAATAATTGCGTCAAGAGTGCCAGTAAGTTTATTTGCAATGCTCGATCACTGATATGATCCACTTATCTACTCAAGATATTGTCAAAATTGCTGTAAATTTTGTACTTCACACTCTACAAGCTCTCAGCGTTACCAGTAAATTTTGACTTTCACCTTAATCGCCAAGGAGCAGTGTCAATAATATTTATTCATTACTTGAGGCGCTTTCAGACCAAGGAACATGGGATCTGATTAGGAGAAGAACTAGACTAGTCTGTGTTACGCGTAAAAACCTGTAGAGAATTTTTTTGACTAATTCTGATGTCTCTTGGTGAATGAATCAAAACCCAAGATAACTCCAGTTTTGATTGATTACGAACAGTTTTTGTGCAAATCAATAGTTTTGGAGTTTTGTAATAATACGGAAAATTAGCAGTAACGGCATTATTGTTGTCAGATTAATTAATTATTGTATTGATTTTTCTCTTGTCTCCAATACTTAGGTAGATAAATGAAATACACAATGTTGCCTTTACAATGGTGTCATCTTTCCTCAATAGTTTTAACATATTTATTACCACAGTATTTGCTTAACTTATTTTCATTTTAGTCCACATACTTCCGCATATTGAAAAATGGCTATTATGAATTGTGTTAACTCATCGAACCATTGTTGTGAATATGCTGTTAGAACACAAATAAATGTGAATTACCGAAGAAAGCCTATTTACCTTACTTTGGATTGAAATTAAGTGATCAAGACTAAATCTGCTCACAGTGTGCGCCAAATGCGAAGATCTTAGTTTGCGGTTAAGGTGTAAGAAGGAATCATTTTGATTTGGAATTCCTACAATAGGGTGTGACAAACGAAATCATGGCGCTTGTACTTTTTGTACAACTGCTGTAAGATAAAGTTGTAACAAACCAGACAAAAGTTACTTAATCCAACCTTCAGCATGCTTCAGCCTGATGCATCAAAGCTATGACATCCTAATTTCAAAACTACCATGAAATTTACGCGATGTTTCATTAAAAATTGAAGGTTTAATAATACGAAAAATTTGCAGACGAATCTGACCATGATTTTGAAGATAAAAGGGGTATTTAAGTTCTTTCTCAAAATGAGCTCCGTAAGAGATCAAGAGAGATATTTAGGTGCTTCAATAGAGTTGTTGAGATGTCTCAACAGAATCAATCAGAGAACTCAATTTTGAGAGATTTAAGCAAAACAAAATAATACCGGATACACCATTCTCTTGATACATGCATCGTGAGAAAAATCATTCCGCTTCATCTCCAAAGAAGGCCATCACATTTACTCCAATGATGTTTGCATTCTCTTGAAGAAATAGGCAATAGATTTTGAAGATCCATATTTAGGCCAATAGTCAAGAATCACAAAATATTTTTGTTTTCTTTGCTGGTTGGAGAGTCGTGCCAAAGATGTTCTCTGGGAGAAAGAAAACAGGACTGCTCTCAGAGTAGGTGAACAAAAATTGTATAATAGCTTGGTGCCCTCTGAAAATGTTCTTCTACCTCTTTCGAGTAAGCTGGAGCTTATGAATAAATTAGTGAAATAGGCCTCCAAAATTTGGAGACTGTTTTAAATACAAATCCTCAAAACTCTCTGAAGCCAAATTCAAAGAGGGATACCACCAGTATTTAAGAGGTGAGAGATTCCACTAGTCTTTAAAAGATACTGAGAGACGTTACGAAGAAATTTAGGATGAGTTATCCTTGAAGATTTCGGCAAGAGAAATGCAAGATTATCTATGATCGAATAGAGAGGCATGGAGGCTGAGAGTGGAGAAACGGCGACAGATGTTGAGCAACTTCGTATTATTGCAAAGTCGCTCTAAATCTGTCGCCGTACGTATTATTCGTTTGTTATGTATGTTACCGCTTACATATTATTCGTTTTGTATTCGAAGTTTCGTGCTTTTCCGTCCACCAAAGGAACAAGAATCTCGAAGGAAAAAAGATTAAAATTCCTTAGCATCTCTAGTAAAAACAAATGGCTTAAAGAAACAATAAAAAATCGTTTTTGAAGACTTAATAAGAAAAATTTTTACTTCTTCTAATTTTCCTAACTCAACTATTCTGCCATTGAAAAAGAAATAAACATTACGTGATAGAAAAATAAGGTTTCAATTTTTGCTTTCAGCTCAACCAAAAATGTACAAATCAGCTGAAATATTGCATGAACTTTTCCAAATTGTTTCACACTTATGTTATAGGAGGATTAACTTTTACCGTGTATTTTTCAAGGTTTCGTTTACTTTTCACCATTACTGTTCACTACGTTTTTTTCTACTTTCAAACCTTCTCGTACCTCAGTCAGGATCGAATCCGCGAAGTAGCGCTTGAAAGGCCAGTATGCTGTTCTCTCAATCAACGAGGTCAGCTAGTAGCATTTAACTATGAAAAGTGAAACACAGTGCATCAGTACAAGACCCAAGAGAATGTGGGACACGCCCAGACCCTCTAAAAATTAGAAAGTTTCTCTTTCGGAATAGGAATTGCTGGAATGCATGCGCCTGTCATCGCGCCCTGAAATTCCAGTCTTGTGGTTCTTTATTTCAAGGGTCCAGACGTTTTACGTTACAATAATGTTACTAGGCTGCGCCGCACCGTTGGGAAACAACAATCGTCCTAACAATAACTACGATCGTTGTCGTAGTGTGTACGGCAGAAGCGCTTTTTCATCTCCGCCTCCTTGTCAGAAGCTGCCACCGCCCCCCTCCCAACATTCTACTACGCATCCACCTCCGCCTTTACTTCCCCTTCCAACCCACCTCCCCTCCTTCTCCACCTCCATCGCCGTCAACACAATCACCTCCACCACCATCACCTCTAACCTCCTCCTCCAACCGCCCCCTCCACCTTCGCCTTTTCCCCACTCCCACCTACACCGCCATCAACACCTGCTTCTTGCCCTCCGCCACCCCATTGCCTTTCATCTGTTTCCAAATTCACCTGACTTTAACCTTAACCATCATCGTTGCCGTCTCCACTACCACAATCACTTTCACCACCTCAACACTTCCAACATCAACCCGCCCCACCATAACCACAACCAGGATTACTTCTATCTTCGCATCCCCTGCTACTAGTTTCAGCAGTACTTCCACTACTACCTGTCCCTTCCCCACCATTTCCATCTCCAGATCCACCCCCACCATCTCAACTTTCTCTACCACCTGAACCATCATCGCTTCCATCACCTCAATTACATCCACGTCCACTATCACAACCGTCACTACCATCACACCGCGACCTCCATCACGTACACAAGAATCACAATCTCCATTACATCCGAACACCCACCACCTCCTCCTTCGCCATGACCACCTCGACTACTACCACCTTGACAACTACCACAATCATCCCTACCCCATCACCTCCACCACTTCCTTTACCACCACCACCGACACCATCAACACCACTACCAGAGTTTAACACCTGTACCTTAGCACCTTCGACCATCACACCAACCCGAGCCTGCCATCACTATCTCCATCTCCATCCCTCTTCTCGCCATCCGTTGAACCACCAGCGACTCCAAGAAACTCACAAGCGCCCCACGAGCTACAGCGCCCGCCTATAAAACAAACAAAGGCCTTCCGGCCCAGGGAGTGCCCTTACAAAAGGCGAAGAACCCGTCACCACTGCGGTCGCTCGTATTTCTCCAGAGTAACAAGTGTTTAGCGGTGTCTCAACACCATTACCGGAATTTATCGCACAATAACTATTGATACTTTACAGGCGCCCGAGCCCGAGAATATTCTCGCCCGCCTTCCGAGCATGGAAACGGGTGTTGTTTATGTTTTATGGAATTTCCACGTCTGGAGACCGCGCGATTGTCCTGTGCCGTTTTTATGAATGGGGCGTGGTTAGGAAGCCGGCCTGACAAATGTGCTGAGTGTGGCGAATTCTCCACCCACTCTCCGTGGGTTTGTACTGTCAGTGAGCGGTATTGTGGAAAATGTTGCTCCATAAAGTACCCATTAAAGCTTAGTTTAGATGACAGCGGTCGCGGCAGCCCGACGCGGGATATCGCGGAGCGCACCTGGATGTTTGTCGGGTTGCGTTGGGAAGAAATGTCGAATGTGCCTGGAAGGGGGTCCTCTGGCTCTCGCGATTTGAATTCCACGAGAGGAGGGTTTGGTTGGACATGTGTCCTAACTGCCATTATATTTTTGATGGATTATTGTGTGAACTTACTCTTTATTAGTTATTGTTAGGAAGTCATCACTAGGCTGCGGATTTTGCATATTTGCATGATTTTTCCTTAAACGTAATGATATGCATAAAGCACACAAATCCGTTTCTTATTTTTTATAGATATAAAAGTTCTTATAGTGCATATTTTTGCATACTTATGATGAATAAGCATATTTTCATTTTAAGAACATATATTTGCATATATTACATTTTTTTTGTTCCTTCATAAAATTCGGAGGAACGTTGAAGTGGCTTTCGATTTTACATCACATCTGTGTGACTAGAGCAGTACAGTTCATCAGGAAGTTCATCCAAATATGTCCGTGGGAATGAAACATATCCGACTAAACTCTCTATCAAAGTCATTCAACAATTTCCCAGGACCAATAGGACGAGTCTTAACAGAAGAAATGAAGAAAATTCAAGAAAAATATCCTGGTTTGAGTACGGTGAAAAAGTTATGTGGTATTTTACAGGATGAAAACATGGTGTTGAAAAGTACATTAAAGAAATTGAAGCTTTTAAGTATTGTCCCCTAAATTCAAGCGAAGTTAAAAGAACTTTGCATAAGAACATTCATGCGAGTAACAAAAAATTATTCATCCCAGAAAATTTGGACAAATGTATTATAACCTCTTACAATTGAATTTAAATTCAGTTGTATCATTCAACATTTAAATTGAACTAGTTTACAGAGAATAAAACACGCACTTTTCTCTATGCATATTTTTCTTTTTAAGTGCATATTTTCCTATTTTTTAAAGCATATTTGTAAGCATATTTTCAGGATTTTTAGTGCATATGAATCCGCACCCTAGTGATCACTTAACAAGTTTTCTGCTATTGCGTGAAGAATAAATGTATCTTGAAATTGAATAGCTTCATATCAAAGTTTTTATTAATTTTGAACAATAAAAGGTCGTTTATTTAAATTATTTGCATTTGAAAAAGTCATAAATTTTAAAGGGATCGTCGTCAAACTTGGCACTTTAGCCACGACATGCCTGTTTTCTTCGGCCGATTCTCACAATGATACAATACACAATGACACAATACATCTCACAATGATACTCTTTTCTCGTTTGTTTTTATCTCCTTTTACAATTATTATTTCTAAAATTTTTTGTTCGTCTTATTTTCATGGAGTGTTTCACTTTTGGAAGCACTTCCCCAAACAATAAATGAAATCAATAAGTAAAAATGTTTCGATACTCCCGCAGTTGGATGTCCACTTAATGACGTTTACTACGTGATTTCCGTACATCGCTTACCAAGTTAATTTGAATTATATAAAAGAAAAAAAGGAAAATGTATACTCCATCTGGAACTAAAAAATACCTGAAGGAAGAATGCGTACCTGACACAGCACCGGTCAGTGTTTTTCAATTTGAAAATGTTTTCTCCCTCGTCATATTATTTTAATATCCTATTATATCCCATATCGTCATGCTCAGCATAGTCTGCGGTTTCACGCCTCAGAAGTGATTCACACTAAATATAGAGGATCTTTTACGGTCGAGATCCTCACGTCCAAACTGCTGTGTCCTCATTTGGCCGTCTTATCCTCAGACGACGTACAGTGGTCCAAAATAGTTCGAAAACATTCTACGCGATTTTTTTGTGATTTGTTAGCGGTTTTCCAAATTTAAAATTTAAAGCGTTGTCTTGACCAACATGTTAATTATATTATCAACATTCGATGATCGTTAGATATCTGCTGTTCGAAAGTCATTACGACTATTATGAGTGTGATGATACTATATATGATAGGTAAGTCATCGAAAACTTGCAATTTCAAGAAACAATCATGTTGGCCAAGCAATAACGCCTTTTATTCTTGAATTGATTTGTTCTCCATGAAGTCAGCAAATTGCATGAAAATACCCATTTCGTGGCATTTAAATCCGGTGGCAAAATATCAGGAGACATGTTGAAAATGCTAAGAAAATTTGTCTTGTTTGGTTATTGTATTTATTTAGCTTCTGCCTAAACATAAGACAATGATTTCATTTAAAGTTAAGCAGATTTTCGTGATTACAATACTTTATTACCGGTAGTTGTTATCATTGCCACCATCTGCTTACGAATGGCCTTTTTTCGTTTGAATGCTAACTATTTTAAACATTCCCTAATAATATTTTTGTTTAAACGTTATGACAAATTTTTATAAAATTTTTCTAATGAGTGACTAGTCATTTACTTCCAGAAGACTGTTTGAAGTACCGTTACAGAAGACTGTTGAAAACATTTATCGAAGTAAGGACGCATAAGTGTCATTAACAATGAAAAGGTCTCTTTATGAAAATCAATAATTAAATTAGTAAAATATAGATCTCAAATCTAAAGGGAACGGAGAACCCCTTAATTTATCGATTATTTCAAGATGAAGCAAACGAAGTTCAAAATACCAAAATATTTTTGTGAACGAGAAAAGAGAAAAAAATCAAGCAATTCAGTTATCTAAGTTCAAGGTTCGAGATATCAAGGTTTGAGGTACTGATGTCCGTGATTTCAAGTTCCCAGATAACGAAGTTCAAGTCCTCCGTGACCTCCTTTGACCAGTTCTCGACCACCGTGTCCACTCGTGTTACTGCATCCTACAGGCGGGCGGTCTTCCGAGCATCTCCGTAGAAAGGAGGGTAATTTTGAGCCCGAATAGGCGCCGCAGATGATGTATAGAGCCTGATCATCGGGCTCTCCACACGCCGCCGTGGATGAAGTCCTCACCGAATTGCCTATTATCATGTGGAGCTGTTCGAAAATTAATGACAAGCCCGAGATGTTAATACGCGCTGGAAAGAACACCCGGACAAAATGAGACTGTCGTGTAAAAGCTCGTGATTTTTTTCTCCTTTTTGTTTATTTTTGTTCCTTTCATCTCTCCTTCTCTCTCTTTCGTGTTCCCTGGCGACATCCCACTCGCTGTTTTCGTAACGCACACAGCGTTCGAAACTCTCTTCCCCTCCAGCGTTATTAAGTTATTTACTAAATTGCCGGGCGATGAATACATTAACGACTAGGAGCAATTAGTGGTGTCCAGGGGTTCGGATTCTTGTTAAGCCCTGCCGAAGGCCTGCGTAGCTGGAGATTGCGGACACGTTGTATGGGCTCTGCGGTTTGCAGGCATTACGCATTCATGTCCTCGTACAACGCGTGGTGTAGAGGTAAGGGGAGAATAAAATGTTGAATTTAAAAAGGAGAGGAAGAAATGTATTTTGTTGTTCCCTTCATCGATCTCGCCGAACGCGTAATTGTGTGAATTTCAAATGCATATTTTTACTTTTTGGGCACTTTACATGAAGTTTTAACAATATTTTCAAAATGTTTTAAAAAGTGGCTCCACATTTTTGATATCTTTCCCTTGGAGAGAGTAAAGGACGCTTAAAAACAACGCAGAACATACTTTCGTTGAACTCTCTGAATTTTCTAAAGCTTCAGAAGTTCCAATAATGCGAGAAAGTATATGCTGTTGTAGCACTACTAGTTTTATGCTATTAGATGTGAAGAAGAGACTGGGTTCAGACGATTTTTCCTGAGTGTTTCTCATTTGAACTTAGGAATGCTTTCCAACGGAAGGTTTCTCAATTTCTTGTTATTATGTATGTGGCAAATTTAGAGAAACCAGCAAAACGCTTTGCATTCTCTATTGTTTCTTATATTCCACATATCACACTCTCCTTTTCAATAAGATTATGCTATCGTGAAACAAGCAATGCATTTTGCGTTATTTATGGAAGTATGAGCATCAAAATGGTCACATCCAATGTATTAGTAATTATATAATTGCGCAATTCCTAGACATGTCCATTGATAGCTTGAATCACATTAGCAAGGCATAATCTTCGTACAATCTTCGTACAATATCCATTTTTCGAATACGTTCCGTGTATTATAGTAACCTATTACTTCCTTCCCTTTTTTAAAGGTACAGCTCTATAAGTTTGTGTGGCCACGCCTTTAAACAATACGAGTCTAAGAGTCTGTATTTTCGATCTCGTATATGATAATTTTAATTAATGTGATCATGTGTCAGAACTCATGAAGAGTTAACTTACAAAATAATTTTAAATAAAGGTAGAAAATAAAGATACGTACTACAACAAAAAACATTAATGATAATATAATTACCTTAAAATCTCCAATTCAAGTTGAATATGCAGGGAAGAGACGATATGAGAAATAATATGTTTATAAGTAACTATTGTTTAATTTCTTTACACATACTGAGCTAACATTCTGAAATTTTTCTTCTTAGATCACTAACAATTCGAACAACTCCTTGATTTGCAGACTTTTCTTTCACTTGACCGAATGATTTACTTTAAAGAAAGTTATTAAAAAATAATGAGGATTTCAATCTGGAATCTCAACTGTTCAGCAGTTTAAAACCACTTTCAATATTCTTCTATCGGTTTATATCTTATTGCACTATTATTTAATTACCACTTGTAATTCTACATGTGGAATACGATGATCGTGTTCACAACATACGGGTATGATGTAACGTGCCAAACTGAGAGCGTAATGCTAAGCAGATGTAGTAGTCTGAATCATTCCAAAGAGCATAAGAAATACTCCAGGGAGGCCTCTCTCATTATGAGTTCTGTCATTAGTGCAGTTAAATTAATCTTGCCATTTTACGTAGATCTAATTAAAGAAAGATAATTGTAATGCGCACTTATTGCAAATGGAAATCAATGAGATGAATCAACGTTGATTGTCCTGTACTTACAGTGAATCGATTTCAAACGCTCAGAGTGCCTAGTCAATTTAAATTCATCTCTTGTACGATTATACCTCGAGTAATCTAAAAGACAAGATGAGAAATGTGTTCCTTTCTTGGTGTGTTTCTAAAACATTTTAAACATGATACTTTTTCACATTTCTCAAATTGACATCGTGCTGAATGTGTGTCGAACAAAGAGTTTTCGACATTTTCTGAACGTCTTCGATTTCAACTGCTTGACAATATATCATAGCTTTGCCATCACTTATCGCGTCTCCATCATGGTCATGTAGTCGTCTTGTTGATTAGTCGTGTCGTTGATTAGATAGAAAATCTTGCGTACGGGCAATCATCAATGTAAAACATCTCGCAAAGACACTACAATTTTATTGTCGACTGAGTCCTTCAGATTAGAAAGTTCTGTGACAACATATTTCCTAGTCCAACCTAAATAACTTTTTTGACCAAATAGCAACTCCGCTCACCTTTGTCCCCTCTTGCAACTAGCAAAACAGACCCTCAACAAAACACGTGTAGATAGTGAAGCTGTATTAATCCTAACAATATGACAGTATAAATAGTAACGTCTATTCCTAAGAGGGGCGCGTCGAGACCACCCGTATAACTCGTACAGAAAATTGTGTAAGTTCTTTCCAAGATATAATATATTTATTGAACAATTAGAAATGCCAATTCCTTCAAAGAATCCACTTTTAATCTCAATCTGATACATTACACTCTTCTCACAAGCGTCCTTCCATTTTCCACACAGCCCTAATTTCTGATATATTGAGTGAATAAACAACTGAAAAATGGTCACCCTCTTACCGCCTGTACAGTTCAGGGGCGTTTACAAAAAAGAATGAATGTTGTTATTGTCAAATCAAGAAACAAAATTTATCCTGTATAGATGAAAGGGGAAAATAATATAACCACTAAAAGGACTATGGCAAAACTACGTCTTCCACGAAGAGGGTTTATCGAACTCGCACGACAAAAACGCAGACTAAAAAAGTTGATACACATATCTTGCTATTGTGGTGGTAAACGGTGAGTGAAACTACCTTAACGATTACATTAATTCTCATTAATACAGAGCACATGAATTAAGTGAAATGACAACAATAACAAGGTGGTGGGCTCCTTAAGTCAGCCCCCTTCGTATTTCTAGAGTGAATGTTCAATAGCAAAGAAAGGGTCAATCTCAGCATTTGCTCAAGAGAGCAAGAGAAACTGGACGTTACGACGACTTACGGCCTACAATCAGAACCCGCACCGAAGGGCTGAGGGCCGAAGGGCGGGCGAAACCCAAAAACTTCCAAAAGGCGCTTCGTTACCAAAGCCCACGCGCGTCCGCGAGGGAGGGATCTACAGAGCGGCACAGCCACCACCGCCGCGATACAGCCTGCCCACCTCATCACGATGCGCGAAGAAGACTGCAGTAGAGCCATTGTTTGTTCAGAAAACGTCGAATTAGTAAAATTGCAGCCTGGTATTTTATTTGTTAAATTGACGGCCAGAATTCGTCGTTTGGAATCTTTTTCTTGGGCTTTCTTGTGTGCATTTTTAAACAAAATAAAAAATACAGTATTTTTATGTCGATTTTACCTGTAAAAGAAAGCAAATAAGTCTGTGTGTTTGAGATGGTTATTTTGGAACCTTTCCTACTCTGTTACGTCAACCAAATGTACAGATTCCGCAGGTGAATGTATAGCCCCCACCAAAGCGAGTATCTATTGTTTATGGGCGTGTCAACTACAAAGGTCATTAGTCCCGTGAGTGTGACGTGTGACGTATGTAATAACCAGGAAGTGGCGGTGTTCCTTCCCCACTGGAACGTGAGATCCGGCACAGACCTAGTACAGTGCATGCAAGCGTTTGTATATGTTTGCGTAAGAGGAGAGAAGAAGTCAAGAATAAGGAATGAAAATAGCGCGCGGTTGGAGGTTTATTTCCTAGAGCACTGCTTTGCCTTTCACCTGATATTCGTCGTGGAAACCGCGGAAAAATCCTATCAGATCAGTCGATCGCTAGAATTTGCTTACGACTAAATTCGACCTAGCAATGTAGCTAGAATCGAAAATACGCCACCGTCAGAGCTCAAACCATAGGTTCTCCATGTCAGAAACACTACAACATCTTTAATCATACGAGAAAGCGACTTCCGAAAATTCTGAGATTCGGGCAGGCTATCACTAAAACAAACAAATCGAAGCTTAGACGCGTGCCTTGGGCTAAATCAAGAGACCACGGAGCGAGAGTCGAAGGGATCGCTACCTCTCGTTACTGCGCTGAATATTTAAAAATCAAGTGGACAAACGCATCAACAGGTAGAGGGGGGTCAAGTACGACACTTTTTGTTGACTATTCCACTCGTGAAATTGAAGTCAAAACTGTTTAACTATACATATCAAATGTCCCATTCATGGCGGTGTACCTCAAAAAGTTTATCGCTTATTCTGTCCGATTTTTCTCAACGCCTCTCCCAACTAGCCAATCATAAAGCTTTGTGACTCGACTATTTTAGGAGGCGGTATACATCGATCGCTTTGTCGATGTCTAATAAACCGCCTACGTACTATATCATAACCTCTTTGATTTTAAAATAATATTTTTGTTATTTTTATAATTTGGCGCATTTTGGAACTCTGTTGGACATAATTTAATTCGTGAAATAGACCTAATAAATACCACTCGTGCTTCGAAAATTCTCAGATCAATCCTCCTCGCTTCGCGAATCGGTGTTTTATCGACAATTTCCAAATCACTCGTGATATTACCTATAGATGATTAAATCGTGTAGATGATTAAAAATGATAAATCTCTCCGTATTAGTCCGTGAGAGATGTTGATAGTTTAATTGATTATTTCTTTTGTAAATTTGTCTTGCCTACTCCCAAACATTAACCGCAAATTATGCACATGTGTAAATATATAAATAACAGTTATCGTATGTTCAACTGCTCTACATGTTGGGGAAGTTTTCATATCAGACGAGTCGCCACAAGATGCACCAACTCGCAAAATATGAGCGGAATGGAATTCCTTAGCGCGGGATTTTGTGGAAGGAGAATCATATACTTGAACATACGGTACAAGCAATGTAATATTTTGCATTTCCTAGCAATGGGCCAATAAACACTCGGATTTCTAATGACGTGTCTTATTCCTGGGATAGAAAAAATACTGAATGGGTATATATAGGATACTAAATGATGCTTCAAAAATTTAATTTTTATTGTGCGAGTGTATTTATGCTTTCATTATACACATAAATCAAAATGGTTCATTACCGATCAAACGTATGTGCATAAACGAACCTTCTGATGACGTGTCACTAGCATCATATTCATCATGGTGTGTGTTGGTGTGGTGAGGAGGATTGTGTGTCTCTCTCCTTGAGAAGTGCCTGAGATGGAGGAGCATTCAGCACATATATTAATTATGTTTTCATGTTGTGGTTGCATGCCCTGAGGATGGAAATACATTTTTCGAAACGTCGGCAAACAACCAACTTGTAGTTCGTGTTTATTTGTGACCAAGCCCCGTTAACCTGCCTTCAATATTTCATCAATTGGTCGTTAAGAATTCTTCATGAAACGAACCTTCATTAACTTGCCGAGCTATACCCACTTATATACCACTTGCGTACCAATGCGTGGAAATATGGAATGACGCGTCCTAAAAGACTGCGTGGAAGTGTTTTGGAGGATTTTGAATTTTAAAATGTCTGCAGTTATATGGAGGGAGACCTCGTTCAATGAATAAGCAGAAGTGGTGCATCTGTGAGGGAGCATTTGCTTCCTTCTGTTGTGCAACGTTCGTCTTTTTATTGCTTTGTTCTCTGTAATTGACGCGTTGAGAAAGAGAGACAAAATAAATATTCAGTTATTTCATTTGAGGTTTTGCCGATTCTGTGGGTACTTGCGGCAATATTTTTTAAATTGCTGGTCATGTTTTTTAATATTAATTCAGTATTTTCTTGCTGGAGGAATACAGAGTTACATGTTGATTAAATGAATGGAAATATAATGTTTATTGAAGCTCATTCATTTTTCCTTTGCAGTACACCACATTTTCACAATAAGTTCTCTTTGTACAATATGTTTACTGAAATAAAACCTTAACGGGATGTCATATTCCTATTGTGGTTTTTGGTCTCTGAACATGAAGTGAAGGAAATGAATCTACAAAAAAATTATTTTCGGTACTATACATTCTAGACGAAGAAAATGACTAATATTTTAATGTATTACAATTGAAACCTATTTAATATATTAGAAAAAGTAAATAAATGTAAGTTCAAAGACAAATGTTTCAGACATTCAAAATAGGAATGGAAGTGGAAACTTTTTCTTTCAACATTTAATTTTATTGATTTACTAGAAGTAAAGGTATTGTAATTCGAGAATACGACAGTTATAGATGAAAGATGAAAATTTGTGAAAATCTCAATTTTTTTCTGTTTGTATATACTTCCTTGATCCCCCTACCTAGAATTTCTGAACTCTGAGAATTTCTGTAATATTTCTAGAAAATATCCATAACAAATTTAAATGGCACTTATTGTCTTTTTTACATTTTGCCAATGAACTATTACATTTAGTCAACTGTAAGCGTAGTGCAAGTGAATATTCAATCCTTAGACTCATTTATAATGAAATAAATGTCAAACTTCCAAAAGTTGCTTTTGATCTGCTATGCAACTTTGGATTAATTATTTTTCCATAATTTTCTAAACATTTTCTAAATTACGTTTATTTTCACTATTTCTCTAAAACAGATTGCCCATTCTGTTTACAACAGAAACCAGACCACATAAAGTCTCGTATATCTCTCAAAAGAAAATATCAAAATTTCTCAAAAATTCTCCAAACAACATCAGGCGCATGGAGCTGCAGTTCCCTACAAATTGGGCCACAGACCGTGCGCGATCTTTCCTTCCTTTTCTTTGTTTTTTCGTCACCTGATTCTGACACACTCACTCTAACATGCATTCCACTACCACACATTTCGGAAGACCAGTGAAGAGCTCAGAGCTTGTCCCTGCTGGGGCGATGCCCCAATGGTGGGAGATACCTGATTGAGGGAAGAAACTCGCAAAACGTGTGTAGGTCGGCGTAGGTCCTCACCAACCAGTGAGGGAAGATCTCCGCCACTTCCCGTGATAAAACATGCACTGAACTTACAGGAGTAATGACCATAGCAGTTGATGTATCCATAAACACGAACTAATTAATCTCCCGCGTCTGCGGCCTTCTCTCTATCCAACGATTTGCAAGGGCCAGACGTGACTGCGACTGCATTTCCTGTTCCACTACCGCTTGTCCGTCCAGCCACGACGCCGCTACCTTCACAGCGACTACTCACGCAACTCGACTGCCGCGACCACACTTTGAATTAATTATGTTTTACGTCCAGTCTTCAGCCACTTTTCTACACATAGATCTGCTATTCTTTTCCGTCAATACATCGTCATTTTTTAAACTTATTTCATTTTACACCACGAGATACATTTTCCTCGCAGAACTCAAGCCTGTCATTGCTTTCCATATCTCCAAAGTTTGTCGTAAGTTTATGAATCAGGAAGAGCTGTTGGAGGATTGATAATCCCAGCGTATGGGTTCAAGGATTGGGAGACGGCAGGAAAGGAAGGATTGCGATCGGTCTAGAAAGTAAGTGAGTTGCTCTGGCATTTGCCTAAAACTGACAAGGAGAACCACTGATCAGAAAAGTCCGCCTACGATTTCGATTCCAGGAGAAGCCACTGTAAACGCATCAGGTAAATTTCTGGTACCTCATGGAGATTTAACATGTGATATTCTAATCAGTGGTAGGCTGGAGCCATAAGGTGTTGGATTTATGTTCGCTTCCACCGACGTTCGTTAGACCACTTTTGTAATCCATTTTTACACCCCAGGGTTGTCAGACCTTGGACGGATAAAGTATGATATGATGATGAAGATGAAGGGTGAATGGACAATCACAAACACACATACACACAAACACACACAACCATGCCCGAGGCGGGACTCAAACCCGTGATCACCACAGCTGTACCGCCTTAGCGATTGCCTTAGAGACTATATCCTTATATATCCTTAGTAATCTCGGCTATCGGCCGTTGGTTTCGATTATTTTTTATTCTACGTATTTGCCTCATGTACATACCAGTATTTCGTCCCTTTTCACTGTACAATGCTGTGATTTGTTAGCACACAACTCGTTTGTCGGCCACGCTGGGAACTCCACTTCCTTAGGAATGCACTTCCATTCTCTTTCCCCCACTGGCATTCCTCCCACCCGCGTCCGGGCTCCGCCCTCCTCCGGCCAGCGATTTGCACGGGCGGGCGAGACCACTCTGCGGAGTTCGCCACTGCCGCAGCCTCCTCCACAGCTGCAGCAGCATCAGCCCCTGCCTCCGCCACAGCCACTCGGCCATCTCGTTTCAAACGAATGAACATCGTGAATTCTCTCCTTCCACTCATCCACATCATTACAGTACTACACTTTCCAACTAATACATCCCAAAGCTCTCTGTATACTAATGTAACACGCAAAGTGAAGATAATTTTGATACAATATACAAGTTATCATTGACACAAAACTTTGTGGGTGTGCTACTACCGGAGAGAGAATTTCTTCGGAGATGCACGAAACAGATTTACGAGGAAAAAATTAGACTTGTTCATATTATGCTATTTCAAAAATAGCAGGTCCATAAGCAGTATGCAACACGTTTCCATCGTGCGTAACTCGGAAACGATGCGTCTTACGTTTTTTAAAGTCCATCTCCCTACCCAGGAACGACTAAATACATATGCCTTAATCTACGAAACTTTTTTTGAAACGTCTGTTACATTTTCGAAGGTTTAGCTCTTCTAGGTTATCTCCCTTGCACGGATTGTCAGAAGGGTTCGAATTTAAGTTCAAGTATTAAAGAATTACCAACTTTAAAATAAGTTAAAAGTAGTGCCGAATGTTACCCCAGCTATAACTAGAACTTTATATTGTACGAATGCTCCAATTGAACGAAGAACGAAACTAAATTATTAATTTTCATTGCAGGCAGAACTTGAAAGGAAATTATGCAGCCTCCGGCTATGTGAGAGATGTGTAGATTTTGTTGAAGTATTCGAAAATACTGTTTTTATTAAAATGTTTAATTTTTTGCACTGTTATATCAGAGTATTTTATTTGTAGTTATTGACCAGTGTGCATGCTACTCTTTGGAAAATCATTTTTCGTGGTTTGGTGCAGCAGCGTTTTTGCCGCTATAGGCCACTGGTCTCGAACTCCTTTTCGGTGTTTACTGCAGAATTTTTGCGCTACGTCGTTCATCTGCTGGTCTCTTCCCCCGAGCATAACTCAACTCCTTTTGGCGAGCACATTCGCTTTTTCCCCGCTCCCATCTCCCTCGGCCGGGCCCCGCCCCCTTCCGAGCAGCGATTTGCATGGGCGGGAGACCGCTCTCCCGCGTCTGCCGCCGCCGTCGCTTCGCAATCTCGGGCTGATGATAGCCCGCGCGGCCCCAAATGATAGGGGACGAGGCATTTAGTAGCTGGCGACGTAAGTGACATTAATGGCGGCTGCCGCCAGGCTGCCCGCCCGCCCGCCCGTTCGGTGGGTCGGACGCGCGGGGTCTCCGCGACCGATCGACGCCGCTTGCCGGATTGTCGTCGGAGACCGCTGCCCGCGGTTGCCACGTCGATGCCCGTCGAGACAGTTGATGAGCGTCGATAACCGTTGATGCCCGTTGATGCCCGTGGATGCCCGTCGATGCCCGTCGATGCCCATCGATGCCCAGGGGTGGCCGTCGATGACCGTTGAAGTCCGGCGATGACCATCGATGACCATTGATGCCCGTTGATGACCGTCATAACCATCGATTGACATCGATGTCCGTCGATGCCTGCTGATGCCCGACGCTGGAAACCGAGACCACATTCTTGAAAAAACTGCCGTGTGTTTACTGGCGGATTCAGAGGGCTACGCCCCCCATTGAAGCTACAACTTGTTGGTAATTCACTCAATTTGTTCAAATAATAACCTAATATATATCTCATCACACCCCAATGAAAATCACAGTATTGATCTACATGTACGTATTTGTTTCAAACTAACAATAATTATTAAAATATTATTTCAAATATATTTATGGTTTTTCGAACTGAAATTTTTCTCCTCCAAAATACTTTCTAGAACCGCCCCTGCGTGTGTTTATGGTGTGATTCAGAATTGCCTTCTGACCAGCGCAGGTGGGATCTTGGTGTCCGTGTTGATGCCGTTACTGCAAGAAGCAACTTCGAAAACCAATGTCATTTTGAAATTATCAAAGATAGGTTAGCTCGTGTTCGTGTAGTAAGAAATATTTTGCTTAATGCTGCAATGCTTGTAATCAACATTTGCCGACGAATTTAGGTCTATAATGTACATTGTGTCTGGTACATGAACGCTAGAATTACTCGCATGTGTGTATAGAGGTAGAGGTAGAGGCTAAGGCGCCTTAGGGCAAATAGGGATATCACTGGCCTGGAAGTCCTACGGTGACAGTTTTTTCCATAGGGACCGAGATAAGGACTGTGCACTGTATTCGAACACCATTTTGTGCGGAACGAAAATTTGGATGGAGGCGCTTTCAATGGGGCATCAGTTTGACGTAACCTCTCATTGTCGTGAGTGAACATTGTATACAGTCTTTCCATTACGATTTTATAAACTAGGCCGGAGCGAGCGGTGGATTTACCATTTTCTAGAACCTAATCTGAAATAGTTTTGAGGCCCCCATTAGTACCGTTAACAATAACATTCTTGAGATTGGAGATTTTAACATTTTTATTCAAAATTAATTAAACAAATCATGCCATTAAATAATAATTTCATTCACATTCTAAATTTAAAAATTTATAAGAATACTCTATACATATAAAAGTAAACTAATTATAACTTTGTGTATTCTCATTAAAGGTTTTAGCAAATTTGCCATTTTCTTTAATAATTTTTGAGACCCCTTGGATTCTGGGGTCCCAAGGTATAGCTTAACGGTAAATCCACTGACCGGAGCGACTCCAAGTGTATCGGTTCAAATTCAGAACATTGTACATGGACTTTGGAAACACTTCTGATTTACGACAAGCTTTTCCGTTTTCCTTATTTCTCCTTGCGTATTGCTCCACCAAAATTATTTATCACTGTATTCTATTCATTCATCATTTCATCTATTATCTCATGTAAGGTCATGCAAGATTATGCACTGGAATCATAAGAGTATTATGATTATGATGATTGAATAATCACCTATTGTACTGACATTACCCCAGTCTGTCCTTTCTCTTCTAGTGTTACGTCGCAGTTGATATGTTAATAAGCAAGTACAGGAAATTGACAACTTTTGCTTTCCTGGATCATTATGAAATGATTTAGAGTGAAAGTGAACCATCACATAGTGAATAAATGCGTGGCCTAAACGAGACTCGAACGATGGTCATCTGAGCCAGATGCGCGCTTTTTATGTCCGATCTGGATTAGAAAACAATTAGCGCATTATAATTACAATACTGATAGAACAGTTGAAATTCTCACAAGTTTCAGCTAGGGCTTAAAGAACTACTTCAACCGAAGTCTTATAGATTTCGCACTAGAATTACCCATTTATCCAGAAATGCATAAACACGTAGTTAAGAAGTATCTCAGAAGTAATAATACTTTTGAAGTGTCTAAATAATAGAACAATAGGATTGGTTCACTGGTAAATTAGTCTTAATAATATTTATAAACAAATTGTGGCGCGTGAAATTGCTTAAATGTGCAAATTCGTAGCATTTACAAATGTAAATGATGACTCGTACAATTGATGAGATTTTAACAAATGCCTTGAGAAATATTTACGGACAAGTATTTAAAATAGTATTCATAAGAACTATTCAAGATACTATAGCAAGATAATTGCAATGTTTCTTTAATCTCGGAGGCACCACAATTTTTTCGAAAGTATACATAGTCAATTTCAACGTTGCAAAATCCTGAACAGAATATGTTCCTAAAAGTGTAGGTATTGACGAGAAGTATTAATTATAATCTTTGTTCAGTAAAATCATCAATATAAAAAATCTCCCCCAGTAAATACATTAAAATATGTGATTACACTAGGAAGCAGATTTTATTACGTGTGTCTTCTCATTCCAAATTTCAAAAGGGCTTCACATCAAAAACCTGGAAATAACCATAAGACTTTTCAATTCCATCCTTCCACCTCAGGGTTTAGTCTCCAAATGTCAACGAACACACAGCACCACTGCACGGATGCAAATGCTGTGATTAGTTCACCAAACGCGGCAACGTATGTCTGTTAAACGAACATCTCAGGCGAAAAGGGGAGCATCTTCCCATTAATTTTCTCCATCAACAAAACGCAAGTTCAGTAATAACAAAAACTCTCAATATTCATGCGACACGCCCGACAGTTTCAATCCACCTCTAAGTAACGTAATTATATTCGAGTTAATGGTACCTGTTTGGGTTTAAAACACGTGGCCCCAATGAGAGTGATCGGGTTTTTAGAAGCTATAAGCGCGCCGCTCGCCAGTTCGATTGCTCAGAAGGAGCTTCCAATGCCGCTCGCACTAACCAATTACCCGGCACCGTTAACTCGGAGAGCACAGGCGAACAATAGCCTCGTGACCGATCGTTCGACAACACGACACGAACACGCGTGTTGCAACAAGTAAACTCGTTTTGTGGTTCGGCGACGTTTGATGTGTATGGATTTTTTTGAAGCTGTTTCTTCGCTTGCGCTGTTTTGCGCGTGTTGTGGCGCAACGCGGCTCCACGTGCCCGTTGGTGTGAGTGGCTGGTCGTGAGGTGGGAGGCGGGGAGATACAGGGAACGTAAGGGGAGGCAGAGGGTATAGCAGAAAGAGAAACGTAGGTAAAGGTAGAGGAGGAAGAGGAGATAGAAAAGAGGGTGATGTGTGTGTGTGTAAATATGTGTGCTTGTGCGAGCTTGTGCGTATGTGTGTGTGTGAGAGAGAGACACACAGAGAGACAGAGAGCGAGAGATAGAGAGAGACTGAGAGAGAGACTGAGAGAGAGACAGAGAGAGACTGAGAGAGAGACAGAGAGAGACTGAGAGAGAGACAGAGAGAGACAGAGAGAGACTGAGAGAGACAGAGAGAGCCTGAGAGAGAGAGACAGACAGAGAGAGACAGACAGACAGAGACAGACAGAGAGAGACAGAGAGAGACACAGAGAGAGACACAGAGAGAGACACAGAGAGAGACACACAGAGAGACACAGAGAGAGAGAGAGAGAGAGAGAGAGAGAGAAAATAAGAATGTGAGAGCTGCATGAGTGGACGTGAATTTCGGTGAGTTGGGGCTGAGTGTATGCGTGAATAGATACGAGCACATGCAACCTACGAGCGTGGATTCAGCATAATGCATGTAAGCGTTTACATGATCATTAAAATAAAAACACTAAATATACCAGGAATATTCTGTGTCTGTTGTTACTTCTTTCGTTATTACCTGCATGCAATCTCCAGAGACTTTTTTAAGTCCCGGACACATTGAGTTATATTTCATAATGTGTTGCTAATAAATTGTATGTAGATACCCTTTCACCGAAGTATCTAAACTTCTCCCTTTTTTTCATTTTGAGTTCACAGGACACCACAGCTTTTTTCATTTCTGATCGAAGAGGAATTGGATTTATGTAGTTGTTCCAAACAACAGCAATTGTGATGACATCTAAGTGACACGTGTAGTCGTCTATCGTTGAATTATTTTCTTCCACCCGACAGATGTGACGGATTTGTATGATGAATAATCCATCCAAAGTAATAATAGGATTTATAATAGAAACGTTGGAAAAGAGAATCACTTCTTATATGATTTAAGCATAAAAGAGCATTGTGACTTACCTGAAAAACTAATGGGGTTATTACCAGCTAACATTTATAAGTCGAAATATATACATATGAAATCGTATGTTCCTATTTCGTTTTTCAATAATTTTCATTATATTTAAATTTTGTATATATTTCACAATAAACAGGTTATCAAACTTTCAAGGAAAAATCTCTTCCAATTTTTGTTGTATTTCTGGTATTCCTCTATCGAGGACCAGTATTAAAAAATGTATAGCTTACTTTTACATGTTTCTCTTAAATTAAGTCATAAATTGAAATGCTCCATGTGTTTTTATTACTTCAGGAAGTGGCGTAATTGCTGTTCATCTAATCTGATGTTCTTTTATCATGCTTTCACACACCAAGATGGAGGTTGGTGACAATTTCATTACCACATCGCTAACGTGTGCCAGTGCCGTTACTGTCCTCATCACAAATATATTATGATAAACTTGTATTCGTAATTATCAGTATGCGAGGAGTAAGCATTATCTGTTGACCATAAGTGCCCTTTACCACATCAAAATGCAAATTTTCCAGTGAACGTATTCATTTTAAAGACAGGTACACTGCTCGCTTCGAGATAGGTTGATATATGATTTGATAAGACTCCTCAATCTAGGATCTCTTGAAGAAAGTTTCTTCATAATAATGTGGTAAAGCAAATTTATAATGCTCATAACAACAGTCCAGTTTCAAATTTGGTTCAACGGAAAGCAATAACTTTTGCTAAACTATAACTTGCATGCAATGTTATTTCAATTTATTACCAATTTAATAAAAAATACATCTCCTCAAAACATTGGAAATCCCAAAATTGAGAAATTTTAATATAAGTACATGCAATTGATCTGAAAATAAAATAAATTTAAATACGTCTAATGTGTTAAATAAAGTAATATTAGTAAATTATACAAATACCGTGTAAATTATACAATTATTTAAAAGTAAGCATATTGCATACAATAATTTATTAGGTTAATTTACAGAATATCTTATGTCAGCAGGTAGGTCGGAAAAGTGGATATCCCAGGTAAAATAAAAAAATCTAATATATAATATGTTTTTCTTCGTATGTAGCGCGACGACACATACATGACTCTTTGTGAACCTTTTCTTAGGTCTTTTAATAGTAGTTTCCCATGCTTAACGTTTGTAGCATTTAGACAGTTTTTAAATTTTTAGTGTATAAAATCTTCCATTGTTGCATTAGGACGGTACATTGCAGCAAGAAAATGAAATTGTAGAGGATGTTAAATACTAAAGAAAGTTCCGCTCCCAGTAACCTTTGTGTAATAAGACAACTTACAAATCTTCGGGAATTGTGAGGCTGGGACAAAGGGGTTACTTTTACTTCCATTTGTAATACATATTTCAAGACTGCGTAGATCGAAAATTTTATAGGAAAAATAGTCAAACAAATGTGATATTAAATATATTTCGACTACGCTAGCTACGTGTAATAAAAAAATACTAATCATGTTCTCTTTTCCCTCTTCTTCTTTTTCTTCCTCTTCTCCTTCTTCTTCTTTTTATTATTATTATTATTATTATTATTATTATTATTATTATTATTATTATTATTATTATTTTATGTTAAATGTCACTTCTGATTGTCATGAACCCTTTGCAAACGTATACCCGTATAAATGCGTACCGTAAACTTAAACCCAAACTTATAACCGTATGTTTTTATTTTTCTTTTATCTATGAAACTAATACTTGACAAAAGCAGTTATTGTACTTAGCTGCTCAGTACGAATATTTCTTTATTAATTGAAGAAATGTCAGATATCAAAGAAAAGAAACAATTCAGTATTGAAGATGTTATTTTTAATTTAAATCCGTAAAGTGCTTTTTGGTACACTAAAATTCTTAATTTTGAAGTAGGTTGTTTCATATACCTTCACAAACTTTTGCACATTGAAATTAGTCAGTTAATTGACTAGTGCACATCATAACCACTAAGGTCTCTGTAATCGGAATCTAGAATTTATAATGTAATTTTCAACGACACCTTTTTAGTAAAATAAATGCCAGTGCCAATTTCATTAGCCCAGTGTTAACTAGTGACACACACACATGCGCGCACACACTGTTCTTGTTACCAATGATTCCTGAATTCTAAAGTGTTAATAAATTTAAACAAACATGAACCGTTTATCACAACTTCTAAGAGCGTTATTAACATGTAAATTTTGCCGTGAATGTAGAACGTTCATTTGAAAAGCAATACCTCTCTCATATCATGTCTTCAGTCGATGTAAGTTCGGAAGTGCGTTGTATCCTTATCTTTAATGGTTTGGTGGTTCTTAATAAAGTGTTTAAACTGGAATTTATTGTTCCTTCACCTGAAACTGACTTGCGTATTATCGTTTCGACGGAAGTTGTGACTGCAGCAATATTCTTTATCTGATCTCTTTTTCGATTCTGCGACGCAATGCCATAAACACGCGAAGGTGCCGAAATGACTTTGGTGACATGATCGACAAGACTGATCCCGTTCTCGCCACATGCGGACGGAAGTGGACGTTCATATGGATATTTTATGGGACGGAGACGACCGTCCTATTACGTGGCCGCAGTGCCAGAGCACGCGACCGTGAGTTATGACGCCGAGCCCGTTTAGAAAGTGGACCAGGGAGGTAGACTGGTATGTTATAACCTCAAATTATTGTGATATTTATTGGACATTCTATTCAGATTTTCAGGTTGATAATTTTAAATTGTTATTATTATGTAACCTTCTAGTGTCCCGCTACATGGCTCGAAAGCTCTCACGAGGATTACAGGTGAAGATAATGCTATGCTGTTCTCTACATCATATTATTGGACACTTGTTTCTGGTGGGAGTTGATGCAGCGGCTCCATTTTCCGCCTATTTGTAGGAATGAATGAAGGCAAGCAACACTGTCTGTGAGGCGTGTAGTCAGCTTCACAATTTCTCACACGTTGATGTCCGAAGAAATACGCTCGTGTTAATGCACACATTTGTATACAAACTAGACTTACGCTTACAAACACCGCACTATCACGCCGGGAGCTTAGAGCTAGTCCCGGCTGGAGCGGTGCCTTGTTATTAGGAGATACCTTGTGGCGGAAAACTCCAAGCTGAAGGATAAGCTGGGTCTCGCCATCCAGCGGAGGAAGATCACCGCCGTCTCAGGCGATAAAAGCATGCACTACACTTACGGAACAAATGACTTCGGTCAGGCATTACTAATTAATCATTCAATGTATACAAAAGAGAGAGGGCGCTAATCCTAAACTTTCAAAAATCCTAACTCCAGTCTTGATATTAGAACCCCCGGTCTGCCTTTGAAAGATTATTAGTCTATGTAACTTCCCAAATATGGAATCGATTAGTCTTTATCTACAACTTACTTATTCGCATCCCTTGGATAACTTGATTTAACATTTTTTCTGAAGGTAGCTTTCTTGCTATTTTAAATGGTGATAATCATTTTATAATTTTCTTCGGCAATACGTGGAGCCTCAGACGTTTTTCATGCCAATTTCATTTCAATCTCATTGCCTCTATTTGTTCAATAATTGTTCTTCTCATCTTCGATCATTTTCTTTTCTACTTTGAATCCTTCGTGTTCACTATCTTTGTTTTCGATTTATTTTTCTTTGTCATTTTCTTTTTCTTGTTCTTCATATTTTCCATCTTTTTCATGACATTTTTCGCCATTTTCTTGTAGTCTTCGTCTTCTTGGTCTTTTTTGTCTTCTTGTCTTCTTTTTCTCCTCTTCTTGTTATTATTATTATTATTATTATTATTATTGAGCTCGCGAATAATAATCTTAACGCAGGATATACACTTGCACGGGCTCAGTATCATTTTATCACTTGTAAGTAAATAATCAGGGGGATCGGCATTAGGTTGAATCCGATTTTTATACCCCAGGCTTGTTAGTCCTGGGGGGATGGATGATGGAATGATGATGATGATAATGAAGGATGGATGGACGGCATACACAAACAGACATATACAAACACACACATGCCCGAGACGGGACTCGAACACGCGATCCTTCCGTCCAAGATCGCCACGGCACTACTGCCTTACCGATCTCGGCTCTCCGAACTGGCGTCATAAATAATAATAATAATAATAATAATAATAATAATAATAATAATAATAATAATTGTTGTTATTATTATTATTTATAAGAATATTATAGTTACAGTAAAGTTTAAACATTTAAAAGTTTCACAACGCTTAGAAAAGTTCTTCAGAGACTATGGACCACCATCCCCCACGGCTGTTGCAAGTGAATCGTAATATCACTTGGCTGTTGGTGCGGCCCTGTAGGCATCTCCGATGGCGGCGAGGGCTCCTTGATCTCCGAAGGCTCCTCCTCCCAGACATCGACACCAGCGCCGCCGCGCCCCTGCGGTTTCCCGGTTCATTATGGATTCCTGCGGTCGTGGCAGGCTCCCGTCCGCGCATCACCGCCGCACGGTGGCCGCGATCGGAACCGCCGAGGCCGAATGCATTTCACTAGCTGAATGTGACGGCGGTCGCGGGTTCGAGTCCCACCTTGGGCGTGGTTGCTTCTCTCGTGTGTTTTTGCGGAGGGCCTCGCTGTCTACTGACCCCAGATCAGAGGAGCCCCCAAGTGTGATGGGGTCTAGAGTATGGTCGAATACGCGTCCCGTAGGGACGCGAAGGGTAACCGGCTGGCCGGCTGGATAAAAGCTCTAGAAGTAAAATAATAAGAAAAAGAATAAGAAGATATAATGTAAAAGTGTAAAGAATATTTCAAACCACGCTATAGAAAATCCTTATTGTAAACTTACAGAATAGTTGCTAATAACTTTGCTGTTGAGCTTTTTTAAATAAATTTAAAAAAGGACCACTTGTATGCTTCTTTCATCCTTGGGCGTAGTACGTAAAAAAATAGTACATTAATAATGAAATTAAATTAAATTACAAAAAAAAATGTGTGTAAAAATGAAATATAAGCTGTCTTCTACAAAGTTTTTTTCTTAATAAAAGTTCCGATAATTTCTTTTTACAGACAGTCCAAACTACATTTATTAAAACATAAATGATTATTACATTCAAATTGGTATCTTGAACAAGAATAGCGTGGCAACGTTTCAGAGGTTGTATTGTGTCTCCATCGTCAAGCCTTTAACAATATGTTAATTTACAAGGAAATGGATGACATGATAAAACTCTTTTTGTCGGATTTTCTTTCGAGTACGGTCACTAACTTACCCCAGAATACGGCGTTGAAGAATCTGTTCCGAACGCTTCCAGAAGAATTGTACATTCATTCAGAGTATTATCAGGCAACATATAACAGAATTTGTGCAGTTGCAATCTCCTTTTCTACAACATACCGTTTCATTCTTATAGATTTATATTATAATATAATTTTGTAGTTGAAATTATCATACAAAAAAGATTATGTTATTAGCACTATCACATGTGATGCATATGAGAACATTTTCCTACAAAACGATAATTAAGGGATAGAAAAGCTGACGAAGAATCTTTTCCTTGCGAGTGATCCAGACCTTGCACTGTATAGTTTAAAAAGCGGCGTCAGGACGGTAGAATCTTTTGAAACCTGTGATGCCTCGTCTGGATCCGTGGGCCGCCGAATTGGCATCACATTTAGCTATCGTCACAGCTTCTTTTGGCGCCTTGATGTCAGTGAGGTACGTGGTTTATCCGGCCACCGCTAGATAGCAGCGCTAAAAACGCCAAAAAAAAAACGTTAGTGGAAATTTCTTAGAATGTTCTAGACGGATCTGCAAAATCCATCAGTTCCCCACCAGGAGAAAGAGAAACCTCATTTGTTTCGATTGGTGGATAGAAAGTGTATGATGGATAACCGTGTATAACGGATGGACGCAGGTTACTCGAATACTATTAAGAATGTAATGGAATAAAAGGGAGCCGAAAAATATCCATTAAACGTTCTCGCATTTCTGATCCGATCTGATGGGTTCCAAACTCATTTGTCAGTGTGGGCGTAGGAGAAGGTTTATTTGTTTATGATTTCTCTTTTTTCTGGATTGGTAACCACATTGAGGATTTGCCTTTGTCTTCCGCTCGTTGCACTCGTATAATGCCAGAATTATCAAGAGTGATCAAGCATGAAGGTTGAGTGAATATAGATGAGATGAAGTTCAAATGTTGAACATGGTGGTATAAGAAGCAAATTACATCATAACGATGCAATAAAAATATTTTTTATTCAACCACTGATAAAGAAGATACTTTTAGAGCATACGAAGAGTGATAAATGTTCACGTTTTCAATTGAATTGAATTGAATTGAACTGACTTTTTAGCACTAATACTAAATCTAAGTTGATGCTCAAATGTTCAGGAAAAACAGTGTGATTAATATAAACAAAACACTTTTGTCTGATTGCTTCGGCAACTACTAACCTTAAAGTAACGTAATACACAATCAAATTATTTGTGTATTTGATATATTGCAATGTAGGTATGTATGTGTGTATGCATGTGATTGTATTAAAATAAAATGAAAATCAATAAGGCTATCTAAAAAGAGTAGATGAGACCCGAGGTAAAAGTGATTTTATTTTGCTCGTAGAACTGCAACACTCGCTCTATCGGCTTCGTGTGCCATCCTTTTCTATTCGCGAAATAAAATATCACTTTTACTACTCCAATCATAGATAATTCTTCTATACTTTGAATGTATGTTTTTACATACTTGGTTCCTGTTGCAAACGCTTGTTTCATCGAGAACTGCTTTCTTTAAAGAACCTTCACAAAACTATCAAAGCAAATCACGAATAGTGGTGTGTGCTAACAGTGGAGTAATTCAAAAGTAACAGTGGTAGATATTGTACAATTTCAGTAAATTTAAATATATATTTAGTAACTTTAAACTGTGAAGCACAATTAACGGTGTAGCAGGGCAGTGCGGTGATATGAAGGGCACTGAAATAAAGGGTGTAGAAGTGAAATTTGATAGAGCTCTATTTATTTCGTATCCAAATTATTTTATACCAGTAGGTTCTAATGTTGTTTGCTCTTTTACTATTACATTATTTACAGTAATTACAATTTTACAGGTTTTTGAATTATGGTCAGGAGACAGTGTACTCAAATATGTTTCAAAAAAAAAATACTATTTGAAGTTAAATGCTACTACCTTGAAGAGTTTTGAATCCGGACTTCTCTATTAAAAAACTAGAGCATTAACTTAAATACGAGAACACGAAAGTAAATTATTCCTTTCAATGTCGCACTCGAATATTTTAAAACATTCAGAAAACGGTAAATAGTGTATTTAATAAAAACATTTCTGGAGTAATTAAAAAAGTCAAATAATAACTTACAGAAGTAGCAAATCCGCAAAGGTGTAGTTTCTTCAGTAATTAAAAATTCAAATAATAACTTGGAGAATCAGGGAATCCGCAAAAGATGCATTTTTAATTTAAGTAACTCAAAATATCAATCTCTCTACGCTCAATCTCACTTCAGCCATAACCGTCTCTATTATTCTGCCATTCTCACTTCATTCTGGACCACCACCTAGTATCATGTCATCATCACTCTCATGCCCATCGTTATTACAACTGCTGTTTTATTGTTAACCCTGTCAAATCTCCAGTCACCAACACTACCAGCCAGTGTAGTTCAGAGCCAACATTGTCGCTCACTGGGAGACTGGGAGATCTGGGAAGACTGGAAGATCTGGGAGACTGGAGACTGGGAGATCTGGGAAGAGACTGAGAAGACTGGGAGTGACTGGGAGATTCTAGGATTCTAGGCCCGACGGTGACGGATTTTCGACACTAGCTACATAGTGTAACGGGTGCCGGCGGCGGCGTGTCCGTACACCGGCCTATCCCGAGCCCACCGTTGTGCGGCCACTTGTAATACTTTCTACAAGCCCGGCACGTTAAACTGCTACTTGTAATAGATTGCCCTGCTCTAGCCCTTCTTATAAACCAAAAAACAAACACTAGCCTCGCGTTGGGTTGCCACATATAATAATCTTCCCGTTCTCCTACTCACAATTGCCCGTCTGCTAGCTTACCTGGCCTTTTGACTCACCTGGGCGTGGTCTGCGGTGCGTCTGTACAGACGCGAGCAAGGTACTGCGCTCACGTGCGTGGATCAGTTCTAGTGCTACGTGAATGACTGCGAACACATATTGATTTTACAAATCATGACCCCAAAGGTGGCCATGAAATTTATTCAAATTCCCTCTTTTCTCGTATTTTCCTTCAATTCACAATATCTAGTGCTGTAATAGCACTGGTGCCTCTGACGGCACACATTGACATAACCCAGCAACAAAAGAAACAACAACAAATAGATCATTCTCTTTCCACAATATACGAAACATGGACATATACTTTCTCATTCACACAGATTATTTACAACAAACAAAAAACAAATGCCATTCACACATATGATTAAAACCCCAGAATGCATTCTGTCGAAATTTACGTATTAAAAATCTATTAATCACATAACTTGATCTTCGACAGAGCGTTCTTCACTTCGTAAAAAAAACAAATGTCAAAATACTTTTGCTCACGTATGATGCTGCTTCCGCGAAGAATCCGGGTGTTTTGTGCGATTATCCACGCACAACAGCGCCTCCCGTTGTCGCCACCAGTTCCGGAACACACTCGCGTACGCATCACTGTTCACGTAACATGTCGGAATCCACGCTGCCACCTTTTTTCATAAATATTCCAAGTTATTTGAAAATCTCTGAGTCCCGAATTGAATTCCGTGCCACTAATCGTAAATGCAACGTCGCGCTCCCCACCGTTGCAAAATTTCTCATACGGCCACGCTCATTATCGTTTGCTCTCGCGAGTCCAACGGGCGTTGCTGAATTTCACAGTAATTCCGAAAACTTTTTTTTAATGAAATTCTTTTTCACAAAATATTAAATAATTTACATGAAGTATTCCCAGTTATTATTGCAAATTCTGTCCATTACTTCCGCACTTTAAAAAAATTTCCAAACATCGCCTACGCGAATACACGTCTTGCCTCCACCAAGTCTAGGCACGTTCTCTAAAATTTTTCCAACTTAGCATTGTTAGTTTTGCTTCAACACTTTTCCCGATCGCTTGATAACTGACGATCGCGTCACTTTGGTTCTCACAAAATATTTAATTTTTAACGTTTCCCGAAACACTTTATTTCCGTTTTTGTTTTAATAAAATTCTCCCGGCAATTTCCTAAAATTCGATGTTTTCCTCTTGTTTTCCTTTGGTCACATTCCTTTTATTTTCCCTATTTTCCGTTTTTGGATGTGAAACGGAACGCACTGCAATTGTTCGCTAATCGCTTCTTCTTGCTAAACTTTTGCTTGAATTAATTTATTTGTTTTATTAAAATTTTGATACTTCCCGTCAAGATATTTAAATGGGATAAATTTTGCATGATGCCGCTAATTTTCTTCTTTCCCCCCCGAAAGTCTGAATTTGATATCTTATCGCGTTCTCTTGCATTATTCGAAAAACCCTCTTCTTTATAAGCGTTTCATCGCTCCAACAATGGACTCCATTAATATTCTCCTTAACACAAATATACGAAATACAAAATTTTCAATTACTTCTTATTGCCTGACGCGATTTTACTGAGATAACTTTTAAAATGTTCCTAAATTAAAGCCGGATCTAATGTCCATGGTCAAAACTTGCACAAGTATCGGGTTCACTTTATTTTCTTCCCCAATCGGTTTTTTTTATGGCGCCTTTGCTGTAAATGTTTCCAAATTGTTTATTATCCAAACGCATACTATAGGGGATCGTGTAAATCATTACAATAGGTAGAACGAATTCAACCGCTGCGCTGTTTGGAAGAGAATTCTAGCGACCGGCTACTCTGATCTATAGTTTTCCGTGGTTTCTGCGATCAATTCCAAGCATTTTATCTTCTGAAGTCATTGCCTTTAACAGACGAAATTTCTTCCCTATTGCCCAATTTAAACTGTTCACAGCCCTGTTTCTCAAGTGTAAGGGAGAATGTTTTGTATTTTCCTACTCCAAAAATCATAATTTTTTTCAAATATCACCAAGATCGTGATTCCGCTGGCTAATACCAGGTCACATAAAATATTAAAAGAAAAAGGTTAATTTGAAGCAATTTATTAGCTTACACATGTCTAGGAAAGTGTTTTGAAGGCTTTTTATCTAATGATCGCATAGAAACATACTCGTAGTCCACAAAAGCAAACTTCAGCTATATTGTAACCTACTATTAACTACACCATACATTTTACACATTTTATGCAGAAAATACATTATGAAAGGAAAAAAATTTTTTAAATCATTTTCTAAGCTTATTAGTGAAAAATTTTGCCGCTCTTGCAAATTTCCAGTCGCCTGTACTTATATTATAATTTGAGCCAAATCTCAATAAATTGATTAAAATCTAAAGAACAAATTAATTCGTTTCGCTTATAATCAGTAATAATCGCCTAAAAGCTGTTCAAGCACAAATGCATAATTAACACACATCATTAGTCTTTCTCTATACACTCGAATTAGCCAGAAGCGTCGCTGCCATTAACAGATTACACACAAACATCCCAGCATATCATTATTAGCAATACGATAAGCTTCCCTACTATATTCACAGCTCTCGATGGTTCTCTACATGGAAAACAGAAACGTAGAATTTAAAATGTTTGAAAAATCTTTCGGGTCAGGGAGAATACAAATTGCAATATTATAAGTTGTGACTGAGATATCAAAATGAATATTAAATGTAAAATTGAGGCAAAAAAACATGATTAATGCAGCATACAAACATGACAAATACTGCTGAATACATTCAAATTTCTTTTTTCAGGGATGGGAATTGATTAAATGGGAATTGACAGAGAACAGAGGTTATGCTGACACTGTTTTTCTTAAGATAATGCTTTATTATATTAGTTCTATAAAACTGATAGAAAAATGTATTAACGAATAAAAAATAAAGCGGAAAGACTGAAGAAAGATTCGAAATATTAAAGGTAAAAGAAAATGACAAAGAACAGAGCACGCACTTGCCCTTCGATGGTGGAAGATCGCTTACCAAATGAAGCAAAACAATATGAAAAAGCATACGCAGGTTACAATCAATAAAACACTCCGAAGTGGCTCGTACATCATGCGAGCGAGAGGGAGCAGGACAGCGTAGTGGAGCAGCCACTGGCGGCGGCGGCTGCCCCTGGGTCAAGGAGGGCCCATAACGCCACGGACGCAATGCGGATGCCGTCTGTGGTGCACGGTCACAATGGCCGCCGGTAACATAATACGACCGCCTTCGGACGGGAGCGGCAGACGGCGCGGCGACGGCGACGGCGGCGGCGGCGGCGGCGGCGGCGGCGGCGGCGGCGGCGGTGGCGGCGGTGATGGTGGAGGCTGAGTCGGTGGAGACGGTGGGCGCTGGCAGTGGTGATGGCAATGGCGGCGGCGGCGGCGGCGGCGGTGATGGTGGAGGCTGAGTCGGTGGAGACGGTGGGCGCTGGCAGTGGTGATGGCAATGGCGGCGGCGGCGGCGGCGGCGGCGGCGGTGATGGTGGAGGCTGAGTCGGTGGAGACGGTGGGCGCTGGCGGTGGTGATGGCGGCGGCGGTGTCGGTTGCGATGGCGATGGCGATGGCGGTGACGGTGGTGATGGCGATAGCAATTGCGGGGTTGGAAGGGGTGGTGATGGCGGGGATTCAATGGCAGCAGCAGCGGTGACGGCTGTGGCGGCTGTGGCGGCTGTGGCGGTTGTGGCGGCTGTGGCGACTGTGGCGGCTGTGGCGACTGTGGTAGCTGTGGCGGTTGTGGTGGCTGTGGCGGCTATGGTGGCTGTGGCGGCGGTGGCGGCGGTGGCGGCGGTGGCGGCGGTGACGGCGGTGGCGGCGGTGGCGGCGGTGGCGGCGGTGGCGGCGGTGGCGGCGGTGGCGGCGGTGGCGGCGGTGGCGGCGGTGGCGGCTGTGGTGACTGTGGCAGCTGTGGCGACTGTGGCGGCTGTGGTGGCTGGGGCGGCTGTGGCGTCAGTGGCATGTTGGTGGAAGCTGAGAGGACGGTGGAGACGGTGGTCGGTCGCGGCGGCGGCAGCGGACAGTGGGGCCAGAGAAGGGAAAATTTGGCAAAAAGCACAAAATCAAAATATGCTTCAGATGCTTCATTTCACATGAAAGGGGTAGCAAAATGTCTCCTTCATCGTGCCTCGATCAGGAAATGAAGGGGGAATCACGCCACTCCTTGCAGTGCACAAGTGATGCGCTGCACACTTCTTCGCTCTCGCAGTAAGAAGAGAGGTGTGCTTTTCGTTGGAAATATTTTTGTTCTCTCGACTAGCAGAATCGTACGTGCTGTGGATACGATACCAGGAAATATATACTTTCAATCTGTATATCTAAAAGATATATTCCTTGAATAATAAATCTGTAATTCCAAGTAGAAACTTCACGTGTCAAAATGCAATGCCATTTTTAAATCCGGTTTTTCATTTATTGTCTTCTAGTTTCCTTCCAAGCGTATCCGGGCTATGATGTTAACAGAATCTGATTCTGGAATTCATCTAGTTTTCAAAACATTAATCGAAGTTTGACCATGTTTGCAACAATATGCTTTATGGTACTTCGTTGATTATGATGCACATTTAGTTTTGTTACCCTTTCTACCCACAATATTAACTTTTTTTGTTTTTCCTTCATGATATGGTACTAAAAGTTCTCTATTAACAAGGAGGAATATGTGTGGTGTTATTAAGCACACCGAAAAAAATAAAAAACGGAAAAAAAATTGCAACTTGGAAGAAAAAAAGAAGTGCTTCGCAGGCTGTTAATTGCATCTAACCCACTGATTTCATAAATAGAATAAAAAAATTATTACAAAGGTATTGAACAGAAGTTACACCCATGTTAATGTCTTCAAGTACAAAATCACTTCTTGAAGAAGAGTCACATGATGAAAGCTCTGATTTTGAGGTTATGTAAATAAATATTTGAAGTTTAAACAATGAAATAAGTCATTATTTAACTATAGAATGTGTTTTTATTCCCAAAAATTTCAAAAATCGCTTAAAAATACTTTTTGCCAACTTCCCCCTTTCTGACCCCACTGTGCGGCAGTGGCGGCGGCAGTAGTGACGGAGGCGGTGGCGGATTTGGTGACGGAGGCGGTGGCGATGGTAATGGCGGCGGCGGTGGCCATGGCGGGAAGGGCAATGGAAGCGGGAGCGGGGGCGCCTGCGAACAAGGGCGGGCAGGTCATGGCAAGACAGCGCAGGTGGCGCGGATGGGAGCGGCTCAACAGAAGGGATGCTGCTGTTGGAAGGGGCGAGTCTAGAGTAGCAGCCAGCACACTGGACTTGCGGTTCATATTCGGATCACTTAAAGGAGGAATTTCTCGTGCGCCAAGCGAATGCGAGACGGGCTTCTAAGGTGTTCTCTCAATTCCACTGCCTCTCACCAAATTATTCTGCATCAAAATTCTCATAATCATCTTTATTATTGTCATCTTTATCACAAACCGGCTTAGGTGGCATCATGCTGTCACTACGGCGCCTCTGACGGGGAGGTCCTAGGATTCGAGTCCCGACGGAGGCAGAATTTTCGACCCTGACTTGTCAGCTAAGTCAAATTCAGCTGCTGTCTGCTGCAGAATTCTAATCGTGGACTGCACTGATAGTTGTTTCCCGTGGTTTCTCCGATCACTACCAGGCGAATGCTGGAACCTTACCAAACGGGCCATGGCACGCGCGCGATTTTTCCTTCCTGTTCCTTGCTTTCTGCTACCCCTTACTTACACACACACACGCACTACAATATCAAACATGTCGGGAGACGAGTAAGGAGCTTAGAGCTTGTCCCAGCTGGGGCAGTGCCTCGCTGGAAGAAGATACCAGGTTGGAGAAAACTTCACGTGACGGGTAGGTCGGTGCCGGGTCTCGCCATCCAGCGGAGTGAGATAATGATGATGATGATAATAATAACAATTTTTTATCTTTAGAAATGGTTTACCTCCTCTTTTTTCCTACCCAAGTGATTACAGTGATAGTTGGCTATTGATTCCCATAATGTGTTTGATAGAATTTCTAAAGAAGGGAATGATGACGATTATGTCTCTAAGATTTAACCAAAATGCGTATTCACTCCCGTATTTCTAAAGCTGCGCAATAAAACTTCATATCTTTAAAATGCAGAGTCACTTCACATTCTTCGTTAGTCACACATTTGCAAGCACTAACTGCAAAACTTGCAAACTACAAAAAATAAAAATGCTTATTTCGAATGAATTTGATTTAGCTTGTTTATTTAATTATTTTGAATTAAAATTATGTTTTACTCTCAGTCACATTTAACTGTCATATTTAAAATGCCTAGTTTTAACTGCCAGCAGTCATTGGAAGTAATTCGCTTAGCCTTCTTTAATCGGCTAATAAAATAACCGTTCAGCGTGCAAGTAATGAAAACATGAATGTGAATGTAGAAAGGGAAGTTTCAGGATATTAGAAATAATCCTGAATTATATAATATTGTGATAAGCCAGGAACCCCGGGTTGAATTTGAATGCTAAAATCGGCATCCAGCATTAATGAGAAGGGCCAACTCGAAAGTCAAAGAATACGCGTTGTTAGGACAACCGATCAACGAACTGTTATATTCCATGCTTGGAGACATAGTGCTGTGCAGATGGACACAGCCCCGAACACATTATATGAAAAAGGTGTAGAGAGGGCGTTGAGAACCATGATCTTGTGGAAGAACGCAAGGAATCACTCTCTAAAAAAACATTGAAGCGAACACACGTAAGTGGTTGGTGAGGTGCGAACGGATTTTCAGCATAGGCTGGGTATTATGTAAATGATAATGAAACGGGAATTTATGATTAGTTAGAGATTTGAGAGTTTGGTATTGTTTAAATTGTAGTATTAAATTGTAATTGGAATTTTTATTAAGGTAGTATTTGGAATTTCGAATTAAAATAGACTCCGTGTTTCGAGGGATGTATATTCCGGTAGCTCCGTAGATGGAAGGGTTTTTCAATAAGTAGTGAATATAGTCAGTCGCGAGAAGGTGTTTCATACGAAACACAGATAGGGAAAGCCGCGACCGCGTATTAATTTTGTGAGACATAAAAGTTCTATTAATAGCAAATTGTTGAAGACATTCTGGAACATTTTTAATTTAGGCCAGAACGGGAAGATTGGAATAGCAAGGATTCCATGGACAACATTCTGCTGAGAAACCATCTGTCAAAATATTGTAGTAAGCTGACGAACTATATTCAAACCCGTACGGTATGTTAATGTTCTACATTGAAAAAGCAATTCTCATGAGCTCGAAAGAATGTTTAATATTTGTAAGAGTAAATGTTAATTTTTTATTGTGGAAAAAGTCTGATAAAATTATATTACTTGCCATCAATCTAATAATTGGTTTCAATCAATGTAACTCTCAGGAATCGTGATTCTGTAAAGAATTTCACGTCCACATGTAACAGGTAAGAAGTAATATGTTGTACGTCGAACCCATGATTAAGTTGGAAGTAAATTTAATAAATTGGTGTTAACATTGAAAGAATTTGCGACCATAGCTGGGCAACGGCAGAAATAACAATATTAACAATAGTAGTGGAAGAAATCCCCTTCATAGTATTAGATGTTTGTTGAAAGAGAATTTGGATTTGGCAATAGAAAAATATCAGAAGAAAATAAAATAATTTCACAATATAATAATTATTCTGGCCCAATATCCTTCGAAATTAAGAATAAGATAAAATTTTGGGGATCTAAGACAAAATATTTCTTCGACAGTTCAATAGTGAAGCGTCGTACCACATGTTCGGTAAATCCGGGACTTTTGGAAATGATAAAATCTATTGGGTATTACCAAATTCTACTGATAAAACCACAAATGCATGAGAGAATGACGCCAATATGCTTAAGTTGGCGCGATGAAGTCAGGCAACATATTTTTTTCTGATATATGAATGCTTGATTGAGTAAATCTTCTCCAGTACCTTGTTCTGCAATAAAAGGGTATAGCCGAATAAGGCGGTGAAAAGTGCCCGGAAGTGGTCACATGGTTCGCGACGGAAACTGGTACTGTACAGAAAGAGCAAAAATCCGGTGCACCGGCGGAGCCCAACCATCTCTTTCCATCGTGGGAATATCTGGAGGGATACGATATTGTCAACGTGTGAAGGGAAGTGGCACCCTCGGATACCGCTCCCACATTGGTGCGAAAATTTAAACACACATTTGTCACACGATAGTTACTTGACGAAAATTGTTAAACAGGTATTAACAGTTTTAAGTAATAAAATTGAGACTCCAACGTTGTCATGTGGAAAATGAATATTAAAAATTTATTAATTTTTTCTATACGAATTTGGCGTCAAAATTCGTTCACAAACATACCTTCAAACTGAACAATGTTTCCCTGTCTCTCCAATTTTTTTTCAGCCTGATACATGTAATAGATGCTGAGAAAGAAATAAAGCATGCAAAATATATTTCTCGTTGTATCTCTGCAACAGATGTCCCTAGGGGGAGGATTAATGTGATTCTACGTAATGTAACGGTACCTACGACTACCTCCGAAAACCTTCTACAATGGCCCCCACGCTGGGCTGCCAAATATGTAATGGTACACGTTACCTATCCGTTCTGCTTTTCTTTCTCAAAACTAACTTACAAAAAATATGTAACGATCTTTACCTGTGCTCCTTTCATCTATAGTTCTTACCAAAATGTCTACTATTATGCCTGACGTTGGGTTGCCAAAAATACATACATCTGAAATTTGCCCGTTGCCTAGCTGCTTTTCTGATATTTATTCATACAGATATAAATACTGGGCGTGAGGCTGTGGCGGACCTATACAGGATCCTGACGTAGTATTCGGGCACGTGGGCGTAGGTCCTCATCTAACTACACATACTTATAAGACCAATTGCATTGGTTTAATGTCGAACCAACAACGTTCGACATCGTTTATTTTATCTGTTTTTTTTTGTTCTCCTTCCTCTGCTAGAGGCATAACAAATAACAAACAACACAAAATCGAAAAACAATACACAATACACTAAACACACAATAAACAATACCCTAGAAACACGAAATTCTCATTCACACTGAAGATTTACACTATAAGATTAAAACCAAATCATTCATACTTGAATGCGCATTCTATTTTTTGTTTTCACTAAAATCTATTTCTATTTGACAAAACTTGGTCTTGTACATTAGAAGCTATGAGTCTATTCTTTCTTCTTATCAATGCGCATTACCAATTTAAATAAAGTTAGTGCACTTTCCTTTCGTTGAGTTCAGCGACCTGCACCGCGCCGTTCTCATGCATCACCCTCGCCAAATATACGCAGCGTCCTTTCGTTTGTCCATTCGCAGCATCCTTCCATTTTTCACACACGTAATCCGGAAAAATTCATTTTTAAATAATTAATGTCTCTTCGTTATAACTGTTTATTACTTACGAAACGAGTTTAATCACACGGCTGATGATGCGACTGTTTATATTCGCGAACAACGTTCTCTTTGAAAATTTTGCAATAATTTTCCGCGTTTCACCTTCTAAACTTTCTCCACTACAACTAAACGTTATAAAATTAACTTTGCTCGCGTGATTAGCACAACTTTCTAACAAAATTTTTAATTTCCGCGGAGCGTTTCAACATACGTCCTCCCTCAAGCTATTCTCCCCGCGTTCTCTTCTCATTGTTGTCCCGAGACTTCCTCTTTTTTTTTCTCGAACATTTCACGATCACTTCCGGGTCTTCTATATAATATTATATATTTTTAAGTTAATCTTCTTCTTTCTGGGTCGTCTCTCTTTATTATTCTCATGCATTTTCAAATTGAATGCTATTACCGTTTTCTATTTGGTTTTCTACCATCTAAAATTTCCAAAGTTCTTTTAATCTGAAGACGGTCGATCCCCTTCCACCGCTCTGACGTCATACGACTCGTTTGGAATTTCCCACTTATACAATTTACATTTTCTTTTATGCCGTAGCCCCCGAAATTTCTCCGCGTTGTGAGTAGTGCCATAATTTTCCCCATAATTTCTTCTATTAATGCCAAAAGTTTCGTTTGAATCGCTTCACGCGTTTACTTAATTTTTTGAAAAAACCAACTTTTTACATTAGATCTTAAGCTACAACAATGGCTATCGTGTCTAGTTGTGTGCTTAAAATGTACTTCACTAAATTGTTTATATCTTTGGAACGCGTGAACCGATTTCTTTCAAATAACTTCCAAAATGTTTCACTCGACAAACGCTACTGAACTATATTGTCCCCATTATGATTTTGTCGCGTCTTCTTAGACTTCCAAAAAATTATCGCTACGCGACACCGCTTTCATTTGTCCCCGCCTTTGATGTTAATACCACTTATTACATGTTTATCTTTATTCTTTGCCCTGTCTTCATTCCTGGGGATCCTGGATT
>BLKR01015695.1:0-55884 GCA_011170035.1 Teleogryllus occipitalis | reverse complement strand
GCAAAAGTTATATTTACAGTTCACAATAAAAACATTCTGAATGCTCATCATTTACTCAGAAAACCAATTAAAATCGAGAAGTAGTTAGGAGTAAAAAAATTTAAATTTAAATTAACTTTGCAATATAAATTTAAAAAAATTATACATTAAAAATTAAAATGTTTAAAATAAACATATTCTATAATACAAGAATAAATATTTTAAGCTCGAAACATATTTAAAAAATTACGAATTGATAATGAGATGAAAATAGTGGATAAAACGGACTTTATTCTTTATAAAACATGTGTACAATTTGGAATACTTCGCATTTCGTATGTAATTTACTTAAAATTGGTAGAAATAATAAACGTATGTTACTGGAACTTCACATACTTAAAGAATGCGTCAAAAGAAGTACGTATACCAAATTTCATTGAGATATGTGCAATAGTTTGGAAGGTATGAATTTTTACGAGCTAGTTGCTCGAAATTACACACTGTGCGGCGGCGGGATTATCGACATAAGCTTTTCAGCTAGGTCGAATTCAGTCGCTGTCTGGAGGAGGATTCTAGCGGCCGCCTGCTCTGAGCGGTAGTTTTCCGAGCTTTCTCCGATCAACACCAGGCGAATGCCGGAGCAGTACTCTACCAAACGGGCCATGGACCGCGCGCGATCTTTCCTTCCTCTTCCTTGCCCTATCCTTGCCTCTTACACACACACTTACACTAACATGCACTACACTACCACATATCCCAGGAGACCGGTCTGGAGCTTAGAGCTTGTCCCGGCTGGGGCGGTGCATCGCTGGTGGGAGAGTCCTGGTTAGGGGGAAACCCCACTAGCCGACGGTAGGTCGGCGCCGGATCTCGCCATCCAGCGGGGGAAGATCACCGCCTTCTCCCGAGAAAAAAACATGCACTACACTAACGGTACTAATGACCAGAGCAGTTGACGCGCCTGGAAACATTAATAAATCAATCAATCAATCCCGCTCCCCCATTCGCCTGGTGTAGCGTTGGGGCAAATGTGGGTCTTTTGCCGCGGGCGGAACTCGTTCGTTAAAGTCCCGCTCGCCCATTCGCCTGGTGTAGCGTTGGGGCAAATGTGGGTCTCTTGCCGCGGGCGGGGCGCGGTCGCGGAGCGCTGTTGTGCCGTAAGGGGGCGTCGCCCTGCAGCGGGAGGGCGGCGTGCGCGGGGCAAATCGCCGCGCGGCGTGCTGCTGCTGTTAGGCGCGCGTTGAATCACGCTCAGTGGCAGTTTAGCGCGCCGCCGGAAGTGCGAGAGTCTCCGCGGCACTTCCGGTGCGCCACGCGCCGCCGCCGTAAATCACGAGGGGGGCGGGGCACGGGCGGCCTGGGGGCGGTGACGCGAGGGCCCCGAGCCGCGCTGGCGAGCGCTTTCGGAGCGACAACTCCGCACTCACACTTTAGATTGGGACCGGAGCGGTGGCTCAGGGCATCAACTGATGTCAGTCATCAGGGCCCCAGCAAAAAACTGCCACGCGAAGGCCCCTAGCCACGCTGGCGAGCGCTTTGGGAGTGACAACTCCGCACTCGCACTTTAGATTGGGACCGGAGCGGTGGCTCAGGGCATCAACTGATGTCACTGATCAGGGCCCCAGCAAAAAACTGCCACACGGAGACCCCGAGCCACGCTGGCGAGCGCTTTGGGAGCGACAACTCCGCACTCACACTTTAGATTGGGACCGGAGCGGTGGCTCAGGGCATCAACTCATGTCACTGATCAGGGCCACCAGCAAAAAAATGCCACGCGAAGGCCCTGAGCCGCTTCGGGAGCGACAACTCCGCATTCACTCTTTAGGTTCGGACCGCCAGATGTGGCTCAGAGTATCAAGGGTTCACTTCAGGGCCTCTGACCGGGAGGTCATAGGGTTCGAGTCCCAACGGTGGCAGGATTTTCGACACTAGCTACAGTTGACTCCGGTTATAGTGAACTTCTGGGGACTAACATTTTTGGTTCGCTATATCCGCGGTTCACTGTATCCGGTGATGTCAAAATTAAATAGAATTTCTCCATTACGATGATTTTACTAATATAGAGAGATACAGCAAAATGCATTAATAGCACGAACTGAAAATTTCAACATTTTTATTTGTCCTTAAAAACTCAGTTATTTTCAATGCCCGTACTTTTCCATTAATAATTTCATTGAATCCTTCTCCTGAGATCGTTCTATCTCCGTCCTCGATTCTTCAATATCCTCTGCGTCTACTGTGTCTAAGTAGCGTAATGCAGTCTTGACACCCTTCAATGTCTCTGACACAGTTGGAACACAGTTCCACTCTCTACACGCCTAATAACATATGAGATGATTCCGGTGGCGGGATGGCGCAAGCGACTAATGAAACCGATTGTTTTTTCGCGCGGCACGGCGGATATCTCCAGTATGTGCTTGTGTCGCCTACGTAGAACTCAACGCGAATATCAAATGACACCAGTGAAGGACTGAAGCAATAAATTGCTCTTCGCCATCGTCAGTTAAGCCCACGCAGGGCACGGCCTTTGTTTCCGCAAATAATAAGGAATTTCTTTTAAGTAATACGGTCATTATAAGTGAATATTTCAGAGTAATACATTTTACTTGCAGTTTTTACACAAGTAGTAATAGAAAGTTCATTAAGAACTAAAAAAAGTTCTATAATAATCGAGAGTTATATGTGAATAAACGTCACTCATTGTGTTGTTTTGGAATATTTGTCTGAAGTTCTTTAACTGATACTGATCTGGGAACCATTTCATTTGCTATTCCTACCTCATAAAGATATAAAACACATCCAATCAGTTATTTCAGTGATAGCGTTATCGAATACTGCCTCAATAAAAAATCGAAATTTGTTTAACTTCAATTTGGTCCGTTTTAGTCTTAAAGATCTAGCACCATAATTTGTGCTGTACAATATCCGTTTAGTATCATCTCAGCATATTTTCATATATAAGCAAGCCCCTCTTTGAAAGCATTTTGACTTTTCACATTTTTCTTCAAATAAAGTTGTAAGGTGTGTGTGTATATATATATATATATATATATAGATATATATATATATATATATATATATATATATATATATATATATACCTTACAACTTTATTTGAAGAAAAATGTGAAAAGTCAAAATGCTTTCAAAGAGGGAGAGAGTTAATGCAATTATTTTGAATGACTAAGAACGATGCAGATATGGAACACCTCCAAGTCAACCTTTCCGCATTACAACCCTTGCTCTTTAATGCAGAAGCAATATTATATACGAAGCATCTACTGATGAATTATTGAGTGTTATTAATTATGCAATTAACGATGTCTTCGCAATGCCTGACGCCACTACGGCGCGCAACAGGTAAAGCAAACTTGAGGTACACGCAGAGCGGTTAATTTCCAGAAATAGGTTTGTTTGGGAGTTGCGAGGCGCCCGCGCCTGGCTTGTTAGCTTTCGAACAGGATGTGTGATAAGGCTGCGTGCATATGTGTACACGCGAAAGCGGCTCAGATGGGGGCGGGAAGGACGCCCAGCACGTCGGGACACGGAGGACGCCACGAAGCCACAACTCGCGTGCCCGAGGTATCTACCCAAGCAGCGAATGATTCAGCCGGCTGAAACGCAAATGTAGTGGGCGCCGCATATTACTAGATAGGCACTATGAAATGGAAAATAGGCAGGTAAAAAGGCTCAAATAATTCTCAAAATAGGCACCTAATTAGGCATTTAAACTCCTTATTTATAAGTAAAAACTAATCACTGTTAGTATTTTTTGGTATTTTTACATTTTATTATGTAAATCAATGTATCTGGCCGAGCAGCGAATGATCCACTTGGCTGAAATGCAAGTGCAGTGAGCACCGCATATTACTAGATAGTGGATCGATAGGCATTATGAAATGAAAAATAGGCAGGTAAAAAGGCTTTTATAATTTTCAAAAATAGGCACCTAATTAGGCATTTAAACTCGTTATTTATAAATAAAAACTAATCACTGTTAGTATTTTTTGGTATTTTTACATTTTATTATGTAAACCAACATATCTGGCAAAGCAGCGAATGATCCAGTCGGCTGATATACTAAAACAGTGGGCTGCATATGTTCTTACGAGAGAGCGGATCGACAGGTACTATGAAATATAAAATAGGCAGGTAAAAAGGCGCTAAAAATTCTCAAAAATAGGCACGTAAATAGGCATTTAAACTCAGAGGAGGCACTTATTTATAAGTAAAAACTCATCTCTGTTGATATTTTTTGCTAATTTGACATTTTGTTATGGTAACAAAGTTCTACAAAGGCATGGAGTCAAATGAGATATGCACGACAACCACCGTAAATAATTAACTGTTCATGTAAATCTTACGTAGCTAACACCTCGTTCAACCAAAGTTATTTTAATAGTAATAAGTATATATATATATATATATATATATATATATATATATATATATATATATATATATATATATGTGCTAAAGCCAAGACGAAAGTGCCAAAAAAAACACATTGAAAAATATCACATACCGAAATGGCAGCGTATTACCAAACATTGTTCAAGATGTGCAAAAGGAAACTGTGTTCTCCTGTCACTCAAAAGGTTTTTGAATCTTGAAAAGCCCTTTCAACATCACGTGAGCACATACATGCATTCTTCATAGAAGACAGTTCCGTGGGTACAAAATTAGATGTCGCAATTTTGCCTTCCAATATCGAACTCATTTTTACCATCGTGGTCCAACCCGGATTACGTTGCAATATTTTTTTCAAATTTTGTCGTTACTTATTTACCGATGTTACCAGGGACTTGGCTAAAATAATTTTGAAGTTTTTGAATTATAGTTACTGCATCCACGAGAGGTATACCTCTCTCTTCCAGATTTGTTCCAGAGAAATCCAGTACCAGGGATTTTATTGAAATTTGTAGCGATAATAGATTTTCTGTAAGATCGAGAGATACTAAGGCCTATTTTTCGCCCAACTGTCACGCGAGCATCAAATAGTATCTGCATGATCTTTCGCAAATCATGGCCCATTAGTATTTAGCACTATGCGTAAATTACATGCGTTTTAAAATAACGTAAAACGAATTTTGATCACAATAAACGTTTTCTTAATATTTTAATATCAATACGAGCTGAAAATTACAAAAATGATACTGATAATTAGGGGGCAAATTTTATGATCTAAAACATCGCCCAAAATGATCAATAAAATGCTCATAAAATGCTTTAAAAATTCCCTAAAACCAAAGAAAAATGACATTAAAATCTTATCAAAACCAGTTCGGATGAACAACTCAAGCTGTTGGATACGTTACCAATGTAATTGAGGCTTCGTTCGAGTGAACTCAACTTGCAAACTTTTAGTTTGGTCTGTTCATTGCCAGGAAACCTCTGTCTTTAATTATCCCGAAATCGGCCAAACCGACAATGGCGCTGATATACGTCACAAAAATGACATACTCACAACGGCTGTCTAAACAATTTCTGTGCGAACAAATCGAATAGGCTACTGATTATTTCTGTAAAGAACATTTGTTCCATCTTATAAACATTATTTGAAGCAAGTACCATTAAAAATGTTATTAAAATCGATTAAATCAGTGAAAAATGCATTAAAAATGACGGGAAAAGGTAAAAAATGACTTGTTAGTCGAAATCGACAAAAACACTAGACACTAATGACTAGACATCGGATGTTTAGGGAAATGCCTATTTTTTTCTAGAGAACTTATTTAAAGGCTGATAATATATGTCCACGAATCATGACAAATGATGACATTTGACGGAATTTTATGCTTATTTTTGCTTATTTCAGCATAAATGCCTATTTTTTTGCATAAATACCTTTTTTAGGACTTTTTTGCCTTTTATTTGGTGTATTTATATACAATGCTAAGATATCGAAAAATCGGCGATGACCATTCATTACGAAACCTTCAATTCACGTCTTGAAATTTAAAATTACGAGAGAATTCCTGAAAGTACACCAACTGATTTTTCACCATTTCCCTATTTTCACCATTTCCCTATAGCCATTATCTGAGAACATGGACGATTGAAAATACGCCGAGGGAAACGAAATTTGGACATAAATATAAATTCCCAGAAGGTTTCAGTGTTGCTAGAGTTGGACTGTTAAAATATATGCCAGTCAAATCGTTTAGATTTCCTTCTCCGCATTCAAACTGATTTGTCTCCCAGTCGTCGCAAATTTGAAATTGTGATCCTTGAAAAGTTACTGGTAATATGTAAATATTACTGGTTAATGGAAACTATAAAGAATAAAATGTAGAAGAGTTGTAAATATGTAAATCTATTTTTACATTAAAATATACGAACTGGTTTTGTGAATTTAAGTTTACAAAATAATATAGACAAAAATTACAATGTCTCCTTCATATTGTGTATGTAACTTCTGACAGTGCCTTTTTTCTCCTTATTCTTGACTTTTTCAGTGCCTTTTTAGGCGCCTAAAAGACGATTTTTTAGTGCCTAAACATCCGATGTCTACTAATGACCTATAAAAATGAGTCAATTCCTTTTGTCATAACATAAAATGAATTTCTATACTAAAAAAAGCATTGTTCGAAAGTGAAAAGAAAAAAGATATTTCATTAAAATCCACTCCCTACTGATAACATTAGCAGCATGATAACAATAACCGTGATTACAATAAGCGGTATCCACTGTATTTCAAAAAGTGATCATTTGGGTGTACATTCAGACATAAATTTAATATTCACTCTATAAACACCATCGATATCACTACAATAAAATAAAAGCAAGCGTTATCAATGCCACATTTACACAATTCGACGAAAGCATGTGTCAGTATTTCTAAAGCATATAAATAGTACTTCATTAACATTCGCAAATCCATATTCTGAACGAACGTACGCGATACAGTGAATGTAATATTAAAAAATGTTGATGCGTGTGGAAATTTTAGCGAAAATTCTCTTGTCACGCGTTTATATCTGCACCAATCCGGTCCAGATTTTTAATTGATTTTTTTTACATCTCTATAGAGCATTGCCATTTTTGGCATGCTGTCCTTTCAAGCTTCTGTCACAGAGAATAATGGAGTGGATTGAGGTTCGGACGTCCACTAGGTTAGTTAATAGCCGCGATTATCTTCTGAGTGTTGCATGTCAATCACGGCTTTTCTATTTCACTTTTTGCAGGAACACCGTCCTGCAAAATGTGATTTCATATTGAGTGGTTTAAAAATCTTTTCCATCATTAGAATTTACTTGGCTATCCGGGAGACGCCGCGTCCAGGGCACAGGTGCCGACGTTTCGGTCGCCATTCTGCGACCTTCATCAGGGCGTAGTATTGCATAGTATTGCGCATAGTAGGCCGCGGAAGCCTACGCTCTCACTTGATCAACCTCTACGGGGAGGAAACATTCAAACTCACTCGTCAGTTCTCCACTCTACGAGACAAACGAAAAGGCGCAATACTACGCCCTGATGAAGGTCGCAGAATGGCGACCGAAACGTCGACACCTGTGCCCTGGACGCGGCGTCTCCCGGATAGCCAAGTAAGTTCCAATTCCGGCCGCGGAAGCCTACGCTCTCACTTGATCAACCTCTACGGGGAGGAAACATTCAAACTCACTCGTCAGTTCTCCACTCTACGAGACAAACGAAAAGGCGCAATACTACGCCCTGATGAAGGTCGCAGAATGGCGACCGAAACGTCGACACCTGTGCCCTGGACGCGGCGTCTCCCGGATAGCCAAGTAAGTTCCAATTCCGGCCGCGGAACCTACGCTCTCACTTTTCCATCATTGTTTAGGGAAACGGTAGTTCAAGCCATTAGTTAAACTCTGAAGAAATCCACCTCAGCTGCTTCAATTCACGAAAGCGCCTACCTTACTCTAGATTCAGCGATGATGTCTCTCCTCACATATAAGTTTTTCTTTTTTTCTTAAGAAACTGCGTAAAAATACCTTTGATTTTTTTTTCTCTTCAAGGTCGGATCAACATCTAGGTCATTACCGACAGCTATTGGAGTTAGCATTATGGTAACTGTGAAGATGAAACGATATGATGTTGATAAGGTATGCAAGGACGAACACAAATACAACCATGCCTGAGGCAGCACTCGAACGTGCAACCCTTCGGTCCGAGATCACTACGACACTACTGCCTTAGAATTCGAAGAATCGGCAAAAATAGCTTTGTTAGAGAGGTACTCTAATTGTTTAGTGAATCATTTCTTTTATCTTTAAAAAATTGAATCTAATAGGACTTATCTTCTTTAGTTTTTCAGTTAACAAATGGTATGAAAACCCTTGATAGCTTTAAGGTGTTAGTTCGAAGAGTACTATATGTTTCACAAGGAAAAAATAGTTGCTTACACAACGCAATCTGTTGAATCCTCGCCCTTCAATTTGCATTTACAATTTCTTTTGAGAGCTCATACATTGAAAGGCTCGATTTGATGCGATTGATGGCTTCATCCGTTTATTTGAACATGTTTATTGCTTGAAATACAAATAATTTATTTATACCGATAGGATTCAACATAGTAGCAATTCCTTTAGATGACTTGCCGATTGCTGAAGCAACGCGCGCACACGCACGTGCTTGAGGACACGCACGCACGCGCGCGCATTGGTGTCAATAACTACTGCTTTGCGGCTAACTTTTAAAGGACTACTTCTAGAGCGTTTAAGAGTCGTAAATGAGAACGTGGTGATGTTTTGATCCGTTTTTTTTCTTATACAAATTTTATAGAATCTCCTAAATGGGTAAATTTGCACATCACGCATACACGCACGCGCACGCACACGTACGCGCGCGCACACGCACACACGCGCACTCACACACACACACACACACACACACTATGTTTCACTGCCGCCTGTTGTCGCTACTCTACCCTGCTGGTTAAAACTAGAATTGAGTCGGATACATTTAGAGTTAGTACCTAGAGCATTACCACATTTCTCCACTCATAATTCTCGTCGCATTGCGAATTGCTTTTCTCTTTGGCAGAACTCATGACCATACTGTGTATATTTCAGAGTGCATGGTGAAGCGATTGCATTATTGTGACGTCGTGGGAATACACAATAATCTCAGACACGAGCTTAAATGAAAATATGTACAGGTTTATTCACAATATGTACAGTAATAATTTAAGTTACTCAGCTCTGGTAGATCTTTACTTCCCTGATCGCAGGAGCGATCCTTAAAAATGAATAACTGACTCGTGGCCCGCGCCACTCCTCAGCGAGCCTCCCGCACACAGCAGACAGCTCCGGCGACCTCAGTCACCCGTGGATATAGTCCACAACGGCGTCCCAACACATGGGTTGCCGCACGAGCCTAGCTCGGCTCCGCACCGCCCTGGGCGCAAGTTTGTGCCTTCGCACGAGGGTTCCCACTCAGCTCAACAAACCCCGCCCCCGCGCTCTGCGTTCGCTCTTATATAGCTACCACCCACGTGACCTGAAACGTCACTGGGTTTTGCACACGGCCCGCGCTAGCCGCTTCGCCAGGCATTCTTGGACATCCATTTCCATGGATTCCAAGAATTTGTCACCTACAATACGTTACATTATCATCGATTCGACGCGGAATACGTAGCAATCAATTTCTTGCGAAGACCACCATTGGTGTCAATAACTACTGCTTTGCGGCTAACTTTGAAAGGACTACTTCTAGAGAGTTTAAGAGTCGTAAATGAGAATGTGGTGATGTTTTGATCCGTTTTTTTTTCTTATACAAATTTTATAGAATCTCCTAAATGGGTAAATTTGCGAAAGGTCCACACCAAGAAATCAGTTTCGTTTGACAATGCAGTGAGACAGAATCATGCTAGAATATAACAGGCAAATAAAACCCGTACCGGCCAAGATTAAACACAATAATACCCAACATTTATTCATTCGGATTATGAATAGTGTGAGATACAATTCCTTCCTTCACGTCTTTCAAAAATACCCCTCAGTCAGAGCCCACAAGATGTAGCGTGGGACATGAGTGCTGATTGGGTGAACTGCTGGGAGATGCCCATTGGTTTCTTTTAGCAGCAGAATTTCATCAATAATAATTATCGATTGTCGTAGCAATCGATTGGTGAGGAGCCAGTAGCTATCGGTGGGGGATCTGGCAAATTCGGAGTCCGAGAAAGAATTGGAAATTACAATTTTACTTAAATGTTTATAATTTAATTTTAAAATATATGTTTATCTTATATCGCTTCTGGTATGTGCTGACTCCTTTCGTGTTTGGAGTAAATTAATTGGCTAATTACTTTATCCCACGAAAAAATGGTTGTAATTGCATTTTCCTTTCTGTTCATTGTAAGAATCTCGTGTTCTTTACCTTCCTTCTGATTCTTAAAAAGGCTATTGTATAAGAAAAAACGTACATCACTCTTGGCTAAGAGGTCATTATGTGCAAAACTCTCCTAAATCTCGAAATCGATTTCCTGCGGCATATAACTTTCTCTATTATCTCTATTACTTGTCTGTATATACGTACCACGTATACGAGAAGGTAAAATTATTATAATTTGCTACTGCAGTACCAATAAATGCGCTAATAACATAATAACTCGTAGTTTGAAGTGCAAGTTGCTTCAATCGCTTGTCTTCGTTTTTGTCTAAATTTGATGTTTTAAGGTCGGTGATCGGTGGTCGATGACCAGCAGTCGACAGCGCGGAAGTTCGCGGTCGCAGTTGGTAGTCGGTGGTTGGCAGTCGATGATCGGTGGTGGGTATACGGTTGTTGGTGGTCGGTAGACAGTTATCGGTGGTTGGCAATCGATGATAGGTAGTCGGCAGACGGTCGTCGGAAGTAAGATGTTGGTTGGTGTTCGGTGATCGGTGGTCGGCAACCGGTGGTTGGCAGACAGTGGTTGGTGGTCAGTAGTCGTCAGACAGTGGTCGGTAGGTGGTAGTCGGCGGTCGGTGGTCAGAAGTCAGAGGTTGGCAGTCAGTGGTTGCCAGTCGATCGGTAGTCGGCGGACGGTGATTGGTAGTTGGCGGACTGTGGTCGGTTGTCCATGGTCGGTGGCCGGTGGTCAGCAGTTGGTGGTTGGCAAACGGTGGTTAGTGGTCAGTAGTCGTCAGACAGTGGTTGGTAGACGGTAGTCGGCGGTCGGTGGTCAGAAGTCGGAGGTTGTCAGTCAGTGGTTGCCAGTCGATCGGCAGTCAACGGACGCTGATTGGTAGTTGGCAGACTGTGGTCGGTTGTCCATGGTCGGTGGCCGGTAGTCGGCAGTTGGTGGTTGGTGGACGGTGGTTGGTGGTCAGTAGTCGGCAGACTGGTTGGTAGGCCGACAGTGGTCGGCAGACAGAGGGTGTTCGGTTGTCAGAAGTCGGTGGTAGGCAGTCGGTAGTTGCCAGTCGATGATCGGCAGTCGGCGGACACTGATTGGTAGTTGGCGGACTGTGGTTGGTTGTCCATGGTCAGCGGCCGGTGGTCGGAGGCCGGTGGTCGGCAGTTGGTGGTTGGCGGACGGTGGTTGATGGTCAGTAGTCGGCAGACAGAGGATGGTCGGTTGTCAGAAGTCGGTGGTTGGCAGTCGGTAGATTCCAGTCAATGATCGGCTGTCGGCGGACTGCGGTTGGTTGTCCATGGTCGGCGGTCGGTAGTCGGCAGGTGGCTGGTGGTCGCCAATCAATGATCAGTGGTCTGAGAGGCTTGGAGGGGTTTGTGAGTGCAGCTGGCCGTGCTGCAGGGCGACCTTGGCCCAAACATTGGCATCGCAATGTTCCGCTTGGGCGCACACTCCGTGGCGTTTACACAGTGGCCCCAATTTCCACTGGCGGGCGGAGCATTTGGACACGGTGCCAGCAACAATGGGCGATCCATCGATTCGTGGTGGATCGGATGCGGTCGCTTCCCTGTCACGTTCACGAACTCTGCTTTAAATACGAAACGCTTGAGGATGGATTTTAATGCGACACTTAACACAGAAGTTTCATTAAGTACAAATATAGTAACATTTCACATTTACGGAATTTTAGATGTAAGTAAATTATGTATATTTTTCTAACCTTCTATCGAATCTTAATAATAATAATAATAATAATAGTAATAATAATAGTAATAATAATAATAATAATAATAATAGTAATAATAATAGTAATAATAATAATAATAGTAATAATAATAATAATAATAATAATAATAATAATAATAATAATAATAATAATAATAATAATAATAATAATAATAATGTATGAGAATGTATTTCCACTCTGCGGCAAATACATCAAAACTGCATAAAGCAATTTGTGAAGCAGATGTCTATACTACGATAGAGCTGTCGAGACAGGATGTTGCGGACTTCTCATGCAATGACGGCCAAAAGAGAGATTTATGGATGGCCAAAGCTCTTCATGGAAGACATCCACATGAGATGAGCCAAGAACATGTCGATTTGAAAGCATCGAACTACTGGCTTATATCAGGACAGATCTTTCCAGAAACTGAAGGGTTTATGTTGGCTATTCAGGATCAAGTTATTCCAACGCGTAACTATTTGAAGCGAATTGTTAGAGATAGCAATGTGCAGAATGAGTTATGTCGTTATGGTTGTCCAACAGTGGAATCAATTCAACATGTTACCTCGGGTTGTACACATTTGGTAGGCACCGAATATAAACAGCGACATGATTCGGTGGCCAAAATTTTACATCAAGCGTTGGCTCAAAAATGTCGTCTTCTGACTGAAGATAAGGTACCGTATTTTAAGTACCAACCTATGAGTGTACTGGAGAACGAAGAGTGGCGCTTGTATTGGGATAGAACTATCTTAACGGACCAGACAGTGATTCACAACAGACCGGATTTGGTTGTGATTAACAAGTGTGAGAAACATGTCATGCTTATTGATGTTTCTGTCCCAAATACTGGCAACATTCAAAGCAAATACACTGAAAAAAATCAGTAAATATGCAAATCTTGTTGAACCCGTTGAGAAACAGTGGAATATGAAAAGAGTCAACATTATCCCGATAATTGTTTCCAGCACCGGAGTCATCCCTAGGAGTCTGATTGGGGGCCTTAAGCAACTGGGTTTGAATGAAGATCTGTACAAACCCATGCAGAAGGCTGTTGTTATTTCAACAACAAGAATAGTACGGAAATTCATGGGAAACAATGTATTATAAATTCTTTTTAAAAAATAGATGTATTGTGCTCTGATTATGTATATCTGTGCAATTCATTCAAATGTACCAATAAGATGAGAAAGTAAAAACAATAATAATAATAATGAAAAAACTGCTTACATGTGGCCCACGCTCAAGCTGATGTACTGCATAGACTTTATGTTTCACGTAAGGAAGGAGAAAGTGACCTCAGACAAATTGCAGCCCGCTGGCGCAATGCAATATTTGGGTTGGGAAAGTATGTAGCTACTCACCAAGAGGACCCACTAATGAGGCTGGTCATTAAATCTGACCGAGGAAAGGGAAACAGAGGCATTGTAAGTGTAGTTAGAAGCAATTCGAAGACACGCAGAATAACATAAACACTGAACTCCTGATGCTACGTAAAATGAAATGTGAGATACAAAAAATGTTAAAGAAATCGTAGGCAGAGATGCGTCTTAGAGAATACAAGAGTTTGGAAATCGAGATCAGCCGAATGTGGGGCATCAAAGCACAGATCGTCCCAATAGTTACCGGATCTCTGTAATTTGTTCCACAAAATTTGTGTAAGAACCTGGCTAAACTCCAGAGTCATTCAAAAAACTGGGAAGTGCAAGACATTGCTTTATTGGGAACAGCCCACATTTTGCACAAGTGTAGAGGTGCCGACATTCTTTAGATCCACTCCTTTAAAAATTGGTTGCAAGCTGGAGTAGATTTTATATTCAATCAATTCATAACATTTTTAGTTGGGAATTAGAGGCCTGATAATAATAATAATAATAATAATAATAATAATAATAATAATAATAATAATAGAAATAATAATAATTAGGTGATACACTGCGATTACATCGGACAAAAGGAAAAAACAGAAAAGTTACAAAAGAAAAGTACAGCATATGCAGTGCAAGGAAAATGTACTTGGAAAATAACGTGGGTGTATTAATTGTATTAATAAATAAAATTTATTTTAAAAAATGAAAACACAAAATTACGAAGTGGAACAATGTAACAATTCTCTGAATTTACCTTTCTTAAAATCACAAATTAACAATTTCGAATGGGGTGAATACGAAATGCGGATTTTGGAAAATTATAATTAAAAATCGGTAGGCTTGTGTTCTCCTCACATACATGTTTTTTTTTATTTTATTTTCTTCTGTTTATTTTGACCATTCAAGTGTTTTAACTACGTAGAGATTTTGTCTTCAAAAGTAAGTATAGCGAACTTACTTATGTGCAAAATCATTAGTTCGTAGTTTTTATTTTCTCATTTTCGTGAAGTTAACATAATCGATGAAAAGGGGATTTGATTTGTCTTGCTTATGAATAATCTTATGGGTGACTGAATACTCTTTGAGAAACGTAATCTAATTCTTATTTTCATTATTATAACATCATTATAATTAAATGGGAGGAAATTAAAATAGGGCCTTGTCGTATATAAAAACAATAACTTTTCTAGCCTATAACATTATAATCTTCAATTACTCTTTAGCAATTTAATTCTTAACTTTGTAGGAAATTTTATCTACTTTAATTTTGAATAGGGCATAATTTTCGGCAGGATTGATAGTTATAGAGAGAGATATGAAAAAACGTAGCGAAACGACCCTTAAAAGTCTTCCCCATCCCTGGCGCACGCCCCATACTTCAGTATATTGTGTGCTAGATACCTATAAACAATAAGGCCAAGTTTCAAAATTCCGGAAGTTTTTTTCTCACTCTATCGGCCAAGCGTGAATATTTCTGCTCGATACTTACCGGAATTTATTTTAATTCTCTATATGTTGATACACTTTATGTAAATAGACAAGATTTAAAATTGTCATCCATTTTACAATTTCCGTTACTCGTAAAAACTGAAAGAAAATTGTGCACCCGTGTGAGAGGTGTCTGTAGTTACATACCCAGGAACTGGGGGAAAATCCCAAAATGATAAAACAGTTTCGATTCTGACTGAAGAAGACAAATATTTGATTGTGTTATCCCGCCTATTTTCACACTGCACGAATCGAGTGAATTCACGTACTGAATACATATGCGTCATTGCTTTCATGCGACAGCAAGGAAGAGATCGCCCCATTAAATATTTACTATTCACTTATTGCATTATGGATCTGCAACTTTGCATTATATTCTTGGAATGTGAAGAACTGAACAGAACATAGTATAATATGTTCTATACAGTATGTAATTATGTAACTATACTACGCACATTATATATATACACACTACGAAGTATATACGATACATGCAGTATCATAGTATGTACTATGTTCCTGCAGTATTCGCAGAGACTGTTTTTTGTTAAAATATTGAATTTGGTGTAGTTTTAGAGGAGAATAGTTGATTTCTTGGTCTTGAGCAGTGTGCGTGCTATATTTTGGAAAACCCTTTTGTGTGGTTTTGTTTAGAAGCGTTTTATTTTAGCTACAGCCCACTAGGACGCAATGTGATGAAAATAGGGTAGTTTAATCGGCGAATATTGCTATACGTGAGCGAGATAAATTGTTAACGAATTTTTTTTCTTGTACGATTTTCCTCCGCCACACTGTTTTTTTAACACTTGTTCTTACTTCCAAAAACTTCCTTACTCCACCAACAGAAACACTATGTAAAACGAGGCAAATGTTTGCTAATGATAATGTCAATATACTTGGCCTCTCTCCAATTTAACACATTAGAAGATATTTTAAACGCATCATTCATCCATTCTACTTCTAAAAACCAATTAACAAAATTAAAAGGAACTGAGAAACAATTTGGCATCTCCATCACTTTCTGTCGAAAGCTACGTGTGAGAGAAAATCAAAGCAAGATCAATTACCTGAATTTTTAAAAATATTTTAGGTAACCGATTAGACAAGATTCGTGAAACTACAAGTACCATTATGTTAACTTTCTGCGTAAAATCCTCAACCAATCTCTTGCCCCTCTTCGAACTGATCAAAAGGTGGCTCAGGGCATCAGTTGATGTCACTGCAATGCTTCTGACCGGTAGGTCCTATGTTCAATCCCGTTCGAGTCACTGTTCCAGTCCCAAAGGTGGCAGGATTTTCGATATTAGCTAGATAGTGGCACTGTCTGGAGGAGAATTCTAGCAGCCGGTTGCTCTGATCGGTAGTTTTACATGGTTTCTCCAATCAATACCAGGCGAATGTAGTACCCAAAATAAAAAGAGCCACGAACCGCGCACGATCTTTCCTTCCTCATCCTTGTACTATCCTCATCCCTTACACACACACCTACATTCATAAGCACTACACTACCACACATGCCGGGAGATCAGTCGGGAGCTTAGAGTTTGTTCCGGCTGGCGCGGTGGCCCGTTGGGGGAGATACCTGGTTGAGAAAACCCCCGCTAACGGACAGGTCGGTCGGCGCCGGATCTCACCATCCAGCGGGGGAAGATCACCACCACCTTCCGAGGGAAAACGTTCACTACACTTAAGGGACTAACGACTTTAGCAGTTGACGTGCCCGGAATCAATAACCAAGCAATCCTCCGCTTGCATTTCGTCAGTTGTTTCGAGTGGCTTTCATGTGTGCGACATCTCCCTTCGCCGCGCAGCTGGCAGATACCGCATTGGACGGAGAGGACGTATCAGCTGGAGCCTCCAGATACGCGTGGAAATGAAATCTGTTTGTCGGAGTCCCATCTCCCGATATTTGTACGACCGCCAGGTTGTAATCTGGCTTTGAATATTGGAATTCGTGAGTTGCTTCATTGACACGTACCCAATCTGCATATTCCATCGCACCCCTCCGAAACGAAATCTATTTTTAAAAGTGTTCCTCCAGTTTTCTGCTTTAGTATTTGTTATATAAAATCTGGTAAAATAAAACATCATCTAACTGAAAAGAAATAACGAAGAAGAATTCACGGGTAAACAGCCAAAGAAATTTGCTCATCTTACTTAGTACATTCTATGGACCATTTGAGTTAATATAATATCAGATTGACAAATTAATACGGAAATATGAACTCGTATTCGTTACGTAAAATATGAACAATTGTTTGTTATAAATACATTCCGGACTAAAATTTCAGGTGGGAAATCAATTTTTTGCTGATTTATCTTTGGAAATAGACATTATTACATCTGAGCGTGTTTTTTTCCTCTCAAAGTTCAAGTAGTATATGGCTTAGTGTAGGGATCACAGAATTTTGAAAACCTGCACAATATTCACTTCCTCCATAGCACGTTATACACAGTTTTTAACTGTTTTTGACGTAAATAAATAAATAAGTAAATAAATAAATAAATTACACGCTTTCCGAATAAACGAGAAATTGAAAGACAATGGAAAATCAATTATTCAGTTCCTTGATTAGAACTTTTTAAGTTGGAATTAAGAATGAATTATATTAAGTTTACTCCACAACCCAAGATATATTGTAATAAAGAAATATTCTTAATCTGAAGATCTTAATGGGTTAATCATCACAATTTAATGGTAGATGTTATTTATTAATCATGTTAACTTAACGATTACAAATTACAATTTACAAAGTACAAAGTTTTCGGTGCAGTCTGCCACCCATTTCAAAGGCTCACAAAAAAGGCATACAAAATAAAAGATGCGTTGTCAAATTACAACACATAAAACATTAAAACAGTAAAATATTAGGAATCGTGGACCACAATTAATTAACGTCAAAACTCACATTCACAAATATTTCGCTGATTTAATGTTTTGTATGTGTATATATGTATATGTATGTTTATATGTGTTGTAACTTGACAATGCACATTGAAGGCACGTTGAAGACAAAAATCCAACAGACGTTGTCAAATTCGTCATCGGCCTAGCCCTTGATGTTGATGAATTTGACTACGTGTGTTGGATTTTTGTCTTTAATATTAACTTGGACAGGGGTGGAAGATTGCAGCTGAAACATTTTGCTATTGAAAGTTGTAATTTGAATTTAACATGATTAATAAATAGCAACATTGTGTATGATTAACCTCTCAAGACAACAAGATTAAGAATATTTATTATGAACTATTAAATAATGAAACGTGGTAAAATCAGTAAATCTCTGGCAAAACTGCAGATCATATTCTGATCGCACAAAAAGATCTGGTTAGGGCTTTCTTTAAACTTTTTTTCACCAGTACCAAATTTATGGAGGGGGTGATAAATGTAGATAAGGCACAAATTACCGAGGGGTCTTCTCCAATATACACCATACATCAAAAACTATTGACGGCGCCCCCTCCCCAACGAGCGGTGTCCCATACGGGATAAAGGACATATTGATTGATTGATTTTTTCATGATTCCGGGCGCGTCAACTGCTCTGGTCATTAGTCCCGTTAGTGTAGTGCATGGTTTTCTCGAGAGATGGTGGTGATCTTACCCCGCTGGATGGCGAGATCCGGCACCGACCTACCGTCGGCTACTGGGGTTTTCCCCCTAACCAGGACTCTCCCACCAGCGAGGCACCGCCTCAGCCGGGACAAGCTCTAAGCTCCCAACCGGTCTCCCGGAATATGTGGTAGTGTAGTGCATGTTAGTGTAAGTGTGTGTGTAAGGAGAGAGGATAGGACAAGGAAGAGGAAGGGCAGATCGCGCGCGGTCCGTGGCCCGTTTGGTAGGGTACTGCTCCTGCATTCGCCTGGTGTTGATCGGAGAAACCACGGAAAACTACCGATCAGAGCAGCCGGCCGCCAGAATTCTCCTCCAGATAGCGACTGAATTCGACCTAGCTGAAAAGCTAGCGTCGAAAATCCTTCCGCCGTGAGGAGTGGGAACCTAGGACCTCCCGGTCAGAGGCGCTGCAGTGACATCAGTTGATGCACTGAACTACCGCTCCCGGTGACATAATTGAGATAATAGGCGCAATTGCTGAGAGATGTCTACCATTATTATAAGTAGAGCTCGGAAGTTCAGGGATGTATTTTGCTTAAAATGCGCCAGCAGAAGAACATTTATTCTGACTGTAATGAGGGTGCAAAAAGACATATAAACATTGAAAAATTACCATTTAAAATTCATTATTGTCAAAAATGAATAATTAAAATGATCCAAATTTTTATTCTAAAAAAATTTCAACAGCATGGCAGGAAACGATTTTTTCTTTTTAAACTTGATTACGCATGACTATCATATTTTTTCCATAATCAATCTACCAAAAAGATGATTTTCAGTTTCAGTGCGGAAAATTATTCTTAATGACACACTAAAATTCGATTAATCTACGTATTTGTTTCGCTCCCAACGATGTCTCCAAAAAATGCTACTTTGATCTCTCTAGTGCATCTTGGAATGGCATCAGTGAAAACCCAATTATAGTTTTCGTTCTTCGCACTTTTGTAATCGCCATTACTGAGAAGGTCCTCATCATGTCCAGAGCTCTGCCATCCAAAGGTCAACTCAGATATAGGATTGAATTCCTCGTTTTTAGTAGTTTTTATTATCCTTGTTCGATAATATTATGTCTTTCGAGAGTTTTTAGGTTATATAGTTAAATAATAATTGTTAGGTTATATAGTTAAATAATAATTGTTTGTACTACATTTCATTGTAAACGTACAATGTTTAAAAACAAAAATATTAGAAATTAACTTCTAATGATACCCAGGAAGGGTTCTTCAGAAAAATACATAAAATATTTGGAGAACAAAATATTGAATTTAGCAATGTTTGAATCTGTGAATTCCTCGTGAGCGAACAGAACCTGCCGCCATCGATGAAAGAAATCCAAACATCTTGACGAGAAACATCTTCCTTTCTCTTTTAGATTTACAACACTTCCTAGCCCTAAAGCCACCGCTTGCAGAGAAGGGCAAACGAGATACAACCTTCGTGAGGTCCTGGCTAGCAGGTATGTTTTCAATTTGATCGATATCAGTACCAGGAGAGAAAATGATGGCAAAAAGGGAAAAAAAGTAAAGATAAGATAAAATACTACAAAAAGGCGTGGGAAGCTATTATAAGTCAAAAAGGCAAAATGAAAACCTTCTAAACCACCTCCAGAAGTTCAGTTCCTGTTGCGATTCTTGTGGTTAAATGTCGTCAAATCGAAACTATAATATAATGAAATTTGTCAAACTTACGGGCAGATGAGCAGACACAGAGTGAAATATCAAAATCCTTAAATTATACCCGTTCATAAATGGAAAAAACTGTCAACTTATTCAGGTATCTAAATTTAAAAATCTATCATTCGTCCCACAATTACATATGCTTGTCATATATGAGATGACACCGCAAAGACATATAAACGCAAGTTTAAAGTTATTCAAAATAAATGTTTACGTCAAATTTTAAAAGCTCTTTGGTTTATTCGTATTGACTAAATTTTAAAATAACTGGCTACTGATTCAATAAGTACGTGGATTTCAAAATTATCAAATTGTTTTTATTTTTCTCTTCCACCTTTCCCAGCAACTAACACATTTAAATTAGGCAAAGCATGTAATAATTTTCCCGCATTAAAACTCGATATTCAAAATATCTCTTTCAACCTCCTTAATTAGCAGTATGAATTTCAAACTAAAAGAAAACATTAAATTAATTGTTAGTAAGTTATTATCTTAATTGTTGATAAGTTATTTATAAAGTTACCCTTCCTGGGTAACCATAGAAATTATAACTCAATGTTTTGTGACGTACTAGAGTGAAAAACACAGACGACTGTTCTGATTGAATAAATACAATATATTTACAGATTTTTTACAATTAATGTACAATGATATGATACAAAAATCTAGCCCCTTGGCAACCTTTTGATTCTCTTAGCCGCGAAACCCCGCGACCGTCCCCTAGGCCTCGCCCAGAACCACTGCTTCGGAAGCAGCAAAAAGCAACGCGAAGTGCGAAGCTGTCGGACATAGAGTCCCGTAACTACACCAGTTACATGGCTTGTTGCCAAACCGATCTTCGACCTGAAGATCACGTGCAAGGATTGCACTGGAGATACCTCAAGTCTTTCGACACCCAGCGTATCCCCCGAGGCGCCTGTCGGCGCGGCCTTAAATATCCGCCGGCTCGCCCCCACCCTACAAGCAGCGGGCGACACACGGCTCGCTGGCCAGCCTTTCCAGAGCTACAACCGACACCTCTTAGACTCGCATCCGCGCGCGTCCCTTTGAAGGAAATTCCCGCCGGGATTCCTGAGGGCTTTTCACCCGGCGCGGCGTGGCGCCGCCACCCTCCACCCACATCCGGCTTTATGCGGGTTTCCCCGAAGCGGCCCGACGCACCGGCGCCGGACCAGGCGACGCTACAGTTTGTTTGTTTGTTGTAATTCATTGAATTATGAAAATAATGTAATTGCACACGTCGATGAAAGATATTTGTAAGTTGAACAAGAAGAATAAATAATATTAAAAAAAAAAAACAGAGTAAATGGTTTTGCTGCCTAAAACCGTGCTCGAGAGATACCCTCCCCGAGCTTGCTAGAATGGGCGTGAGTGTGGTCTGAGAGCGAGGGCGGGGGAGGGGGTTAATTGTTGACAAGTTATTTATAAAGTTACCCTTCCTGGGTAACCTTAGAAATTATAACTCAATGTTTGTTTGTTTTGAAATTATAACTCAATGTTTGTTGGACTTGTCTAGGTGCGGTCGGTGCCAGGAGAAAAAGGAAAATAATGGCGAAAAAGGCAAAAATGAGGCAAAATAATACAAATAGATATCAGAAGCTAATATATGCAAAAAATGGGAAAATTAAAACCTAAAACAACTCCAGTAGTTCAATTAAGCGATTTCTGTTGTAAAAAATCTGCAAATCATAACCATAATAAAAAGCTACGAAATGTGGTTCACGGGATTGGTCTATTAACGAAACACATTAGTTCGCCAACGTTTCAGAATATATCATTCCTTCCTCAGGGCTTACTAATATTACACGATCAAGCTTCATGTCTGCCTCCAGACCAACTCCAGCATGGTTTCATTCATAATTATTTTCCATTGATGAATATTGATTTTTTTGCAATTGATGAGTATTCAATATTCATCAATGGAAAATAAGTTTAATAGAAACCATGCTTAAGTTGGTCTGGAGGCAGACATGAAGCTTGATCGTCTTTTATATTAGTAAGCCCTGAGGAAGGAATGATATATTCCAAAACGTGGCGAACTAATGTGTTTCATTAATTGACCAATCCCGTGAACCCCATCCCGTAATTTATTAATGGTCGTGAATTCTACAATGGTCACAATAACAAGGCATTTTGTCAAACTTTCGGGCAGATAAGCAGACACGGCGTAAAATGTTTGACTGCCCCAAAACGTGCTCGATGGATACCCTCCCCCACGCCTCTGGGTAGAATGGGCGTGACTGGGGCCTGAGGGTGGGGCGGGGGCGGGGGCGAGGGTGGGGGCGAGAGCGGGGACTCGACCAGGTGCGCAGCCTCCTAAGAGCATCTCAGCTGCATGCGCGCCGCTAATTTGGCGTCAAATTCCTTTCTTGCGCCTCCGAAGAAGCCTCGCCCATTCGTCGCGCCTGCTTCTCGGCGACCGGCCGCCGCAGACCCTCCAAATAAAACGCGTGTAATTTCTGGAGAGCGCCTGGCGCGACCCGACGCCGGCGAATCCATTGGGTGACGCGCTCCGCCCGTGATTTATTACGCCATTGTCACGTGGGCGGGATCTGGCGGTGGGCCCTCGCGACAGCTGCGACCCGCTTCTCGGAGCTGCCGCTAGAGGTCAGTGCCGTCGGGCGTGCTGAGGCGGCTTTCGAACTTTCCGCAAATCGGGAAAAAATAGGGGAGTCCTGTCACAGGGGAGAGGTCGGAGACAAAGGACGGTGAAAAGACGTCGCCATTGTGGCGACGGTGCGGACGCACACACCTGGCCCATTACTGTCGAATTACAAACATTCGCCCTCATTATCTGCTTTGGCGCATAAAGGAAGGCTTACTGAATAAGAGGAATTATGGGGTAAATCGCAAGATTTGAAAAGCGAGATTATAGTCAACCATAGGGATCGAGAATAACTGAGCAATAACAAGAGAAATATCGGGGGAGGAGCGACAAAATAAGTTCATTTGGGCTTTTCTATTGGTGGACTTTTATTGTGCTAGCCTGAAATATTCAATGGAAATGCAAAATTAATTCAACTGTAAAATTCAGCTGCAACAAATAAAAATAAAATAGACAGTTCCGTTACGTTAGTAATACATGTTCGCCCGATATTTGGCATATGTCCTAAATTGTGTTCATATTTCGTGGTTTCGACGACTCTTGAAACAGGTTCGAACCAATTAATTCGCTCCACATAGGAATTAAATGTGACCCTGGAATTGCTGGCAAAGTTCGTTTTCATTCAAAACTTAAAACAACACAAGTTAAACAACAAAAATATCACTCTCCTACTAAATTAGTGTGTTACATTACAACCTACATTCTAGTATATTTCTTTGAATCTCCCAAAGCCAAGTTCGTTTAGATCGATCGTGAAATTTTGGAGTCACGTTCAAGTTTGGAGAAAATCAGTTGAACGGTTATGCGTTAGCGTTGTCCACAAACGGACGGACAGGCACACATTTTGCCATCAATCGATGTTTCGGCATCAAGGACCCACAAAATATTGATACTAGCTACACCACGTGTTAGAGGAAATAATTTACTGCATATAGTAACAAGATTTATCAGTTTTTCGTTTCCAGGGCTCGGGAAGAAGAGTTTTTCTGCCGAAAATTCGCTATTTTACGGCGCACGATTAGATAATTATCTCTTCTTATGAAGTGCGAGAAAGTAAAAAGCACTCTTTTCAAAACCAGGGGACCCCAAAACGTGTATATCCGTTGAAATCTCAAAATCGATTTTCGGCAGTATTACGTTAATTTCTCTATGCGGTTATTATTCTGTATGTATGCATACGTATAAGAGAAAGTGAATTCAAAACATGTTTCTAATTCAAAAAACACCATGACATCATCTAGATGGATCGGGAAATATCAATTTTAGTGAAAATACTGTCAACTCTTTAGCCACTAGTGTTGTTCATAGTCGAACAGTCAGGCAGAAGGCCAGACGAACATACGTAAACCAATTTTCTGATATCAAGGATCAAGAAAACAAGAATTCTGACTTTACGAAGTTTAAGAGGAAATAATTTACTACATACAGGAACAATGATTACCCACTTTGGTGTCAGGGTCCTACAGTTCGGGATTTTTTTTTTTTTTTTCGAAAATTCGCCTTCTCAGGGCAATGTATCTCAAAACGTTTATCGCTTTTTCAATCCGATTTTTCTTATCGCTTTTCCCTACTGGCCAATCATAAACTGTGACTCATCTATCTTAGGAGGCGGTATACATAGATCGTTATGTCGATGTCCATTAAACCGCGTATATGTACTATAGAATAACCTCTTTAATTTTAACATAGCTTTCAGTTATTTTCAATATTTGGCGCATTTTGGAATTCCTTTGGACATAATTTAATTCTTGGAATAGTCCTATTAAATACCTTCTCGATTCGTGGGTCGGGTATTTATCGACAATTTCCAAAGCACTCGTAGTATTACCTATGGTAATTCGCGACTTAGCCTCTGTAAATCATTTGATTTATTTATAGTCAACATTCTCTATTCGTCGTATGGTGAAGATGTTTATTCTCCACACATTTTCTTTCAGTTCCTTACGCCACTCTGTTCGAAGTAAAAATAATTTTGGAATGGTGTACAACTTTGAACGACCACCCTATGAACTGTGAGATACGGCATTGTATGCCTAGTATCGTAATCAGTGATGTGAGTCTACTCGTAAAATACCATGGTCTACGTGTACACGTAAACAATGTGGAGGCAACGTACACTTTGTAATCAGTGTAAACAAATATACAGTATATACATTTCAAGCGAGGTTTAAAATCGTTTAGGCTGTTTTTGTCATTGTTTATGCCCCCTATCTGAATACCATCAAACAAAACAAAACATAATGTCCTACCTTTCGTCAACTCTTTATCAGATGAATTTTTTTTCAATATTTTTCATTCGGTCTCCAGTAACTCGACAGGTTTAGCTGTAATATTTAACTCGACGATACATGTTTTCGATATTTTTGTCAAAAATTGTTCCAGTTTACTACAAAATATTGAAATTATCACAATTTAAATTCAAAATTTCGAATTGATTGATTGATTAATGATTCCGGGTACGTCAACTGCCGAGGTCTTTAGTTCCATAAGTGTATTGCATGCTTTTGTATCACGGAAGAGGGCGGTGATCTTCCCCCGCTGGCTGGCGAGATCTGGCGCAGACCTACTTCAACTTGCGATGATTTTACCTATTAAGGTATCTCCCACCAGCGTGGCACCCCCCACCGGAACAAGCACTAAGCTCGTTTTTAGTTGGAAACGTTTGAAGAAAAAATTGGAGCCATTTTTGAGAAAATGGCGTTTGAGCGCATATGAAAAGGCGGAATTTTGAGCTCATTTTACAAAAAACTGTTGGGTTTTCGAGAAATGTTACTTGAAATTATATAAAGCCCATGTACTCATAAATACAATAACATGAAGAAATCGCCTCTAATGTAAATATTACCAACGTGAGAGACAAGTCACAAAAAATGCATTTTTGCAATTTTTGAAAAACAATTGATATCCCAAAATAAACTTAACGTCATATGAAACGTCATACATAACGTCATAAGCACTATCCATTGGAAAATTTTGAAGGTAAAACTTAGATCCATTTTTGAGAAAATGTTTGAGCTTTTCTGAAAATGCGGAATTTTGAGCTCATTTTCACAGAAAACTGTTGTGTTTTGAGAAACTTTATTTGACATTATTTAAAGCACATGAACTCATAAATATAATACTGTGAAGAAATCACCTCTAAAGTAAGTATTACCAACGTGAGAAAGTCAAAAAAATAACATTTTTTTTATTTTTTGAAAAAAAGTATAGAATACGGCGTTTATGTCATTGAATAGGGTTTGTTTAGCACTATCGTACGAAAAATTTATCGAGAGAAAAACATGCACTACACTTACGGGACTAATGACTAAAGTAGTTGACGCGCCCGGAATTACTAACCAACCAACCAATCGATTTTAGCTGGTTCTGCGCATCATCAGTTTGCATCACGAAACACGTGACCACAGCATGGGCACTTCATTTGAATAGCCAGACCAGACGCTGTCCGCCATGTTGCATGTGTCCATGAGAAGTGTTGAGAAACACTTTGAAAGTGAAACAGTTTTCAACAGTAACCAACCGAAACTAACACGAAGGTGTACAAGATACAATATTTAAAAGAAATACTTCATAAATATGTTTCAATGTCTTCTAACGAGGTGATAATTTTGATATCTGGCTGCATTTAAAAATCCCGCTAATATTGTGACGCAAACTGGTGTCTGAAGCTCATTGGCTGAAGTCGGATACGGTGCGGAAGAGCCCCCCCCCCCCCCTGCGCGTCCCCATTCGAATAGCTCGTGCTCCAAAATGTTAAACCATAGACTAAGAAGATAATTCTTTTCTCTATGATTAAACGACCATAAGTGTGACGTCACCCATCGGTGCGCTGCCTGCCTTGCAACTAGAAAGAGAGAGAGAGACACAGACAGAGTGACAGAGAGACAGAGAGACAGAGAGACAGAGAGACACAGAGAGATAGAGAGAGACAGAGAGGAAGACAGAGAGAGACAGAGACAGAGACAGAGAGACAGAGACAGAGTGACAGAGACAGAGAGACAGAGACAGAGAGAGACAGAGACAGAGAGACAGACAGAGTGACAGAGACAGAGACAGAGAGACAGACAGAGTGACAGAGACAGAGACAGAGAGACAGACAGAGTGACAGAGACAGAGAGACAGAGACAGAGTGACAGAGACAGGGACAGAGAGACAGAGACAGAGTGACAGAGACAGACAGAGAGACAGACAGAAAAACAGAGACAGAGAGAGACAGAGAGACAGATAGAGAGAGAGAGAGATATTGCTGCTATATCTCGAGTCCTGAATGACATTTAATTATAAATATGCTACAATACAAACATAGAGAAAGCTTTCACGATTATGTGAGGGTTGTGCAACCGAAGCACGAGACGCCACTACTTTCTCGTATTCCAATCGTAAACTCGCATAAAATGCGATGGACTGGCTCCAGGATGTTATATGTTAATCCCGTAGGCCGAAGGCCGGATCCTCGCCGCGTCCTTGGACACGCGCGTCGCCTTTCAAGTCTAAGGTAGAAGGGGTACGGATTTTAATGAAATGTCATTTTTTTCTTTTCGCTTTAGAACAATGCCGTTTAGTGCAGAAATTCACTTTATGTTATGAAAACAGGAAATGACCCATTTGTATGTCATTATTTTGCATTTTTTTGTCGATTTCGGCTAATAAGTCATTTTTCACATTTTTTACGTCGTTTTTAATGCATTGTTTGCTGCTTTCATCGATGTTAATGACACTTGCTTCAAATAATATTTACGAGATGCAACAAATCTTCACAGAATTACTCAGTAGCCTATTCGATTTGTTCGCTCAGAAACCTTTGAACCCTTTCCTCGAAGCGTTCAGCAGTTTAGGAAATTAATCTAGTGTATTTGTAAGTTTTTTAGGTAGTTAACTAAGAATATTAAGTTATATAGTGAAGTGAGGTGTCGTGCAGTGTAGAGCATAAAAATAATGAAGGAAATGTTTTAGTGTTATAGTGAAGTGAAGTGAAGGATAGTGAAGTGCGGTCTTTATTGTAAAAACACTGTCCGGCTTTAGATAATAGACGTTTCTTTTCTTTTTCATGTAATTTAATGTTTTAAGAACCAGCAGTTTTTATATTATTATTATGTTATTGTTATTATTATTTTGGCATTATTATTATTACAATTATATTATTTGCATGACATCTATTATCTTATTTATGTAATTAACTGCCACCGGGTTACACCCAATTGCAGTTTAAATAAATTTATCTTAAATTGTTTTGACAGCCGTTAAAAGTATGTAATTCTTGTAACATATATCAGCGCCATTGCCAGTTCGGCCGATTTCGGGATAACTAAAGACAGAGATTTCCAGATAAAAAAAAACAGTCCAAACCAAAAGTTTGCAAGCTGAGTTCACTCGAACGAATGGAAGAAGCCTCAGTAACGTATCCAACAGCTTGGGTTGTTCATCCGAACTGTTTTTCATCATATTTTTTACGTTATTTTTCTTGGATTTTAGGGCATTTTTAAAGCATTTTAAGAGTTTTCTTTAATCGTTTTTGGCGATGTTTTAGGTCATCAAAATCCGCCCCCTAGTAATAAATATGACGTCATTCTGCCCGCGCTCGCGCTAGCGCGACCATGTTCTCACGGGAATGAGTTCGTTCACCATGTTCTCACGGGAATGAGTCGATTCTCTCTCGTTCGTCACGATAAGGGCACGATGTACGGCGATTTAACACCGTGGATAAGAACCTAATTTTCTTTAGTAAAATTCAGTTACGTTATTTGTTGGACTGCAATAACTTCTAGAAATGAAAATCATAGCTCGCTTTGAGACGCTCTCTATCCTGTCAGAAATATTTGAGAACTCCCCCCCCCTGAACTTTTGCGGAGTTCGTAGTAAGTTCTTTACTTTTGATGCATATATTATATTTTCAGGGCTATAATCGTTTTTTATGGAAATTATACAAGTTAACGTGTTTGTCACTGTAAAATTGTTATTATATAAGTCATCGTTTTCTGATGTTTTCGATTGATTAAAATGGTTCATTGACTGTGCTCTTCATATTAATAATTTTTATTATGCAAATTAATTTCAATTACAAGAGCTGGATAAATGTAGTTAGATTCCTTTTATTCATAGTTCAATGATGTGGACTTTTTGCATGTTCCTACTGTACTCCTGTGCGTTTTAATGAAGTGAATTGCATGGAACTTGCTGAAACTCATAATTTCATACTTCACGCCGTCAATTTTTCAGCAACTTTCTTCTGGTCGAGCTTCAGCATTGTCACTAAACGTTCAATATACCTAACGTCTTGTGACTTATTCGCCTATTTTTCATTGAGGCCATTTCTCGTGCGTATCTGTAATGCGCTGTAAACTCCAAGTTCGTGATCAAATAGCTTCCATATTGGCCCCTATGCTGACTGCCGAATCAAGAGCAAGACGCGTGGGAAATCTAGGAAGCTCTGAAAACAGATGTTCCAATCAATATGGCGAAGGTGGTGGTGCGGGGGTTTTATGGTAAAATTCTGACAGCTTAAAATTGAACGTCATTCGTACAATAAAATTCTGTAATCGGATCATGTGAGTGTGTGTTATAAAATATGAGTAAAAATCCGCTGTACTCTTCCTCGAACAATGCGACGCCGCCTTCAGTGTTACCTTCATGTCTGCGAACTCGACCCGATAGTACTCGAAGAAATCTTTCGTTTAGTGTTTCCTTTCCAGAAGAAGAATGCAACCTTATTACTGGGTTTTTAGAGCCAGCAAATCCATGGGAATACGGTAAGGCGACAAAAAATGTGACTTACGATAAAGTGAAATGCTTTTAACCCGAGATTCAAGTGTTTTTTTACGTTTTTTTCTTATTTTCATTAGCATAGTGGGAGGAATGAACATCATTGACCTCTTTGTAATAAAATTTTGCCATTATTAAAAAATATATTTCAGGAAGTAAGAAAGTTTGGTTGGAAATTGTGGCAAGATGGCGTTGTCTTTCGCAATTAATCAGACGTATGGATTTTGTGTTCAGTGAAAATCGTTTCTGTGAACATAATCAATTAAAGCGATTTCACCAGTGAGAATGAGCTGGATCATTTGCTTCTGACTTTTCTGTATTTGGACTTCGTATTTGTGATCGGCCGTGAATGATTTAGTTTTTCTAACATAATACTGTTGAAATTATAGTTAGATTATTCTTCAATCGCTGCAACAGTTTTCAAAAGTTCTTAGGAAGGTAGTTTATGCTTGACAGCCCATCTCTATAACAGATATTAACTTGTGAATAACAGTGAGAAAGCAGTATTGTTTGTTTGTGAATTTGCATGCTTTTCTAATGAAATTGTATACTTTTTGTTGTAACGGACCATAAGAACAAGACATTTCATTAGAAGATAATATTGTGCTTCTAAGTAATTTATGTTTCTGAATGATAGAAAAACAGTTGATTATTTGTTTTAAAATTGGAAATGTCTGTGGTTTTTTTCATTTCTTTCTGTTATTAAGATTATTTTATGCTTTTTTTTTCTTTCACAAGAAATGGTGCTGTTTTTTTTTTCTGTTTCTTCATAATCTTAATGAACATACAAAACCGCTGTGTATTTTATGGAAGTCCTGTTAAATGGCTTTATTTTTAACAATCATTCTTACTTGATGATTTCGTGTAAGTGAACTACAATATTTTTCTGTAGTAGTGAATGTTGAAAGTGGGCTTCAGTAGCTATGAGATTGTTCCTTTCTCTTCCTTTTGTGCTTTACATTATGTTAAGTTGAAGATTGACTGTGCAATGTATATTATTATAAAAAGTATCAAAGTTTTATTGTAATGGTTTGTACTGAACTTGCTGCAATAAAGTTATCAGATCTGCTGTTATGTGTCCTGTTATACTACTTAGTCCTCATTTTCATAATCGTACACAGGTTCAGGTACTAATTAGAGAATTTAATGAAAATCATTGAATCTAATATCTCCAGCAATACTTTGAGTATATTAATAAGTATACTTATCCCTACAAATAAAAATTGCCATTTAAGCTTGCCCTTTTATATTTACAATGTAATGATTTTTGTAAGTAATGTCTTATAGTATTTTATAGTATTATAATTAATTGTGAAATTTTATTTTTTATATTGTTGTATTATGTTTTTAATGATATTGCATTAGAGATCAAGAACAATAAAGTTTGGAAATTGTTAAAATGTTATTTATAAGTATGTACTTTCAATAGTAATTTTAGATGTTTGTGAATTTTCTATTGATATTTGTGCTCAGTTAATGCACAATGAGTACTAATGTTTCCAAAGAATTGTACATTTCTTTTAGAAAAATTAGTTGAAAATCCAATTTTTTTATTTTCTGTAGTATCAAGAATTTGATTGTTATTTCTATTTAGTACTTCTTTTAATAGAAGTAAGTCGTTTAGTTGTGAGTATAGCAATCAGATATTAAATATTTTTGTATGATTTTTCAACTGTCTGCATAGGTTGTGATTAAAGTTGCCCAGAATATTATTAATGATAACATACAATAATATAAATATTTTCATTCAGATAATTAGTAGTGGAGATAATTCACAACTTGATACCGAGATAAATTTTTGGAATATATTAGTGTAACAAGACAAATTGTAAGAAGTATCATTTTGTCCTTCCTCTTTCCTTGACCAATCATTTGATTATGGTATTGTTTGTCCATGCATTCATGTTAATTATTTTAATAAAGAAAGTTGTAAGGAATAGGTATTTACGTATGGTAAGTATTGTTAAGCATAAAGCAATCTAACAAATACAATATCAAATTAATTGCATGAACTTGTGAATACCATGGAAGAAGTTTTAATTTAATTTGTATTTAAGTAAATTAAAGTATTCAGTGTAATATTTTTCTGTTTTAATTGTAAATATTAATATTTGCTTGCATGTTCTGTAAGTGATTGAGGGATACTGAAGTTTGTCTAATTTAAATTGATTTGTGTTCAAAGATTCATTATTGTTGTTATTTAATTAAGTTGTTCATCTGCATCATAATTTAATTTGAGGTGAAGTAAAATATATAATTGGAAATGTTTTATCTAGTTTCAGCTCATAGTTACAAAAAGTTTAGTGATAGTAAAATTAAATTCATGTGAATTTATAATTGTGTATCCATACTAAAAATCCAGTATGTTATGCTGTAGTGTAATGTCTTCATTGCCGCCTTGTATTTTACAGCCTCTTTGTTCTCCAGTTTTATTAAAATTAGTTATTAGCCGAACAAACAACTTGGTGATTTTTAATGATATAGTGCTAAATTATGACCTTCATTGCCTTTCCAGCAGAGAATGTAAATCATGAAGAAATTATTTCAAGTTATGTGACATCATGTGAAAAACACGGTACAAATCCTCTTCCCCTTGTGGTGGAGCAACTGAAGGTAAAGTATCATTTAATTATAATTTGAAGCTAGAGGTAAAACAATATTTGAATTTTTAATTTTTAATGTGAATCTCTGTTTTTGACTGCCCTCTATTGTGTCACAATAAGTTACTTTGAATTTTTACAGACTTTGGATGTCCAGGCATCTCGTAACGATTGTCTTGACCTAAAGGGTGCACCTTTGGCAGCATTAGCTTGTGAAGCTCTTGAGGAAATACTAAAGCGAGTGCAGTTCAAGAATATTAATTTGGAAACTACAGCGCTTGACGATGAGGTTTGTTGGATTGCATGAAATTTGTCTTTTTAAGTGTTTGTAAAAGTTAAATATGTACTCTTTAATAATTTGATTTTTTTTTTTCAGGGATCTGTGGCTTTATTTGATATGATAGAGTACTATGAAAGTGCTACCCACTTAAATATATCTGGCAACAGAGAAATAGCTGGACGAGGATGGCAGGCTTGCTCAAGAATGATCAAAAAGGTAAATACTATTTATTAATAATAATAATGATAATTATTTGTTGATAGTACAAGGTACCGATTTAGACCATGTCATGCAATTAAGTTTAACAAACTACTGACTAATACCAATTTTAACATAACTAGGACATTTTGTTGTATAATAGAATAATTACAATATTACAGAATAATGAATTAATACATTAAGGTTAGTTTCTTCTAATGATAAATAAATTATTACATTGCTTGTAAAAATACTTTCATTAACACATACAATATTAATATACAATTTGTTACATACAATTATTATTATCTAATACAAAGTTTGATGTGTACAATTATTCCTACATTCATACATCTAGATTAAGCATACATTTTATTATATCTCTTAATTCTATACAATCCACAATATTCTATTATGTCAGATAATGGTTGGTTCCCCCCTGCCTTTTTTTTCTTTCTTTTATTTTTCTTTTTTACTCATCTAAAGAATATAATGCTTTGTTGATTAAGTATATCTTTAGTTCCCTTTTGAATCTGAAATTGTTTAAACTTTTTATTTCATTTGGCAATTTGTTGAAAAATTTTACTCCTGAAAGATAAGGATTTCTGTCAGTTTTCTTAAGTCTTGTACTCACAATTATTGTTCTTATTTCTGCTATTATAGTTCTTTATTGTTCTTATTTCTGGTATTATAGTTATGTATATCTTTATTTTCTAGTGTGTTTCGATTGAATTTCATTAAAAGTATAGAATTATATATGTATAGCCCATGTACAGTAAGGAAATTCCCTTCTTTGAATTTATATCTGCAGGTTTCTGTTCTTTTCATTTTGTAAATTGTTCTAATTGCTTGTTTCTGTAAAGTGAGTATACTCAACATGTACATTTTGTATGTACCACCCCACATATTAATTCCATACAGAATATGAGGATATATTATTCCATAATAAATTGTTTTTAGTTCCTTTTCTCCTAGTATTTTACAAAATTTTTGTTAAATTAACATTTTATTTCCACCATTTGAAATAAATAAAGGTGTGTTGTTGGTAACCTGTTACTTATTTGAATGTAGAAACTTTTGTTGTACATTTACCCTATCTGCTTTATATTGCAATAACATTTGTTTTACAAACACTAAGAATTAGTCTTTTTGAGATCATATTTACGATAAGAAGTAGGGTTGAAAGAGATTAACTAGAAAATATTTTAACTAATGCAATTTCTAGAAAATCTATTAAAAAAGAGAAGCAATCATCTTCTTTATTTCACAATTAGTAAAAGAACTGTAATTCCTTTAACAATAGCCTTTTAACCAAAGGTCTGTGTTATGAACATTGGCAAAGTTACAGTTCGTGTTCATCAGGTCCATTATTGATCGTGTCTCAAACAACTCTCCCACCTCCGTGTGTTATGTTTGTTTGTTTTAGTAGTTCAGAGTAGTGATAGTATTAATTCATTTAAAAGCTAAAAAAGTTCATACTTCATTATTAAAATGAAGAGTGAGAGTTTATCTATATGTACATTTCTTGAAATTGTTGCATAAAGAACATTGTTTCTAAATAAAAATTCAAATTACGTTTGTTATAAAAAATTTCATCTGGTACCAACTAAGCTGGAACAGTTGATTGAAAAAGATTTTCTGCTTCATGAAATACATACCTTAAAATTAGATCTTTGAATAATGACATGAACAGTTTTTCAAATTAGGAATAGTTTTCCCATAATTTGAAGAAAAATCATAAAAATACATAAACAGGATTTCTGTTTCAGAATCTGGATAATATCTCCAAATTTTTTATTTTAAATTATTTCCTTGATTATAGCAAAGATTGCTTAATAATTTGGCCTAGTACTGGTTTTTATTAAAACCTCTGTATTAAAAAAATTGAGGGCATTCAATTTTTTTTCAAACATGATCCATACTTTAATATTGAAAATAGAATGTCTTTATTAATGTAAAGTATTCTCCAAAGTTAGCTCTTGACAATTTTTTTTTTCTCTCTCTCTCTCTTTCCAAAGTACAGTAAAACTTGCTCAATGCAGAACGTGTATAATGTGAAAATCTGTGTAATGGTAACTTAAATTGTGGTCTGCCAATCACAAACTCTGTCGTATTACAGTTCATAAAGTGCAAACTTGTCTAATATGGAAAAAAATTCTGGTCCCTTGAGGTTCTGCTTTGAGCAAGTTTTACTTTATTAGTTTTCACAGATTTTTGAGTTACATCATTTCAAGCTCAAGTTGATGACTATTATTTAACCAATATAATAATATAAGAAAGTACATTTTGATGTAGCACCACAAGTTATTTTGTTACTTATGTTCTTAATTCCTAAATTTCTCATTATTTATAATTTTTATTAATATCAGTGTTCCTACCATGTTGCCATAATTTATTAAGTAATAGAATTATAGCCTGATTTTTTTCTGAAACCAAAGCAAGTTAAAGTAAAAACAATTTCATTTTGCCCCTCATTTGTTGATATCTGAGGACACTGCATGATATTTTCTTTATTTTCAGACCCGTTGTTTGGAACAATTGGAAGCTCGAAATGTTACTCTTAATGAACAGTATATGCCCATTCTTAGTAGGGCTCTGAAGTTAGGAACTCAACTGCAAGTTTTGAAATTAGAGAACTGTGGACTCTCAGGAAGACCAGTTATAATTTTGGGTAAGTTGTTTTAACATGTGAAAAATCTAAATAAGACCTGTTGATGACATAAACACCTTTTATGTGCTATTCTACCACCTGTTGCAGCTTAAGACTAAGACGTCCACCACATTTTTATTTAATGTTATGTAAGTTTGACTCATCAGAGAATGCACTGATTTAAACATTTTTTTCTAGTATATTTGCAAAGCTTTTGTTTAATGCCAAATGTTATCTTAAGATTTGCCTTTGAAAACATTCTGACTCACTTTTGTTTTATAGACTCATTAGTGATTTTATTTCAGCTGCAGCATTGAAACTAAATACTAGCCTAAAGGAGCTTTATTTAGCAGACAACAATTTAAATGTGTCTGATGCAGTACTTCTAGGAGCTGTTCTCCAATCAAATCAAATATTGCAACTTCTGGATGTGAGGTAATTATTTGAAACATCAAGTTTTATTTGTGAACATATCTGAATTGAACATGAAATTGTGATGCAGTGTTGTGTATCCCGTATTTATAAGACTAAAAATAGTTGCTATGAAATTGTTTACATAGGGAATTCACACATCTTTCCATCATTGTCCAAAGACACATCTCTGGAATCATTTCTTGTCCCATCCCAATTCTCTCCACCATGCTGTCACCTGACAGTTAGGAAGTTATTTACTGAGAAATTAATTATATTCAAAGCAAGACAGAGGTGTCACTCTTTGTCATTTTTGTGATCGTTACTGTAGATTGTATTATTGATGCACATTATTAAATTATGAAAGGTATTTTCAAGGGAAATAAATGATAATAAAGATTGATTGTTATGATTGTTGGCAAACCGATCCAAGAGGACCAGCAAAATCATGTTTTCATCACTGATGTCTTTTTTGTAATTCAGGGGATTTAACTGTAAGGCATTCAATAAAATTATCCTTTGTCTCAAAGAAAAAAATAAATGAATTCTGTTATTTTCTGGGAATTCTCTGAAAACTCTTCTTCCATCACTAATTATTATCAAGAACCAATTATCTCACTAACATACTAATTTAAGAGTAGAAGCAACATCAGAAATCAATTTCAGCAAATTCTGCATTATCTTCAAAATCATTTTTCTTTTCATGAAAAGTGCATCAAAGTCTTGTCACCTTTGTTTTATAACGGTTCAGAATTATTCTGCTTTTATCTTTTGCATAGACGTGAATTTATGTTGTTTTTAGAGCATTTATGACCTATGACCTTTCATCTCAATGTACATGGCAGAGGTACAGCATACTTCTTGTATTTTTAGTAACAGTTACATAATAGGATATTGTATCTTCTATCTTGGTAACACATGTCGTCATTTTAAAACTTCTAACCAAAGATAGTGAGAGAGGTTTGAAAAATAAATTCTGTGTTGGAAATTCAAAAAATGTAAATTAAAATCACTCTCTGCCATTGAATTCAGTGCATGTTCTCTGTTCTTATAAAAAGTTCAAAGAAAACAAATTATCAGGCTGGGATATGAATGCTAGTTCTTGGATCACAAATCCAAAAGGTTACCTGAATGCCACAAATCAAGAGAGATAAAGACTCCATTTATAAAACCTTAATAGATTATTAATATTGTGGGCATTCTAATATATTATAACTGAGAGTTACATGAAATGATTTGAAAATATTATTTAGGAAAATGTATTGCGAAAATCTCTAGGTTTGATATTGAAGGTATAGAAAAGGTAAAAAAAATGTCAATAGCGATTTTTGAAATTACAAATGAAATTAAATGAAAATTGGACCTGTGCCATAGTATTAAGTGAACTTTGCCCTTTTTTAATATAAAATTTAAAGAAAAAATTGTTAGAAATTTTCACAAATGTATGCAAAACTGCTCATGTTTTTAAAAGCTTGTACCCAACGTTATTTAAAAATATAATTTTCAAAAACCTTCAATTTTAATTGAATCTCTCTATCTCCAATAATGTAGTTGTAAAAGTGCCTCAAAATAATTTTAACTTTTTTGTTTATATAATTAAAATGTTTGAAAATTCAGAATTTTTAGTGAAAATTGAGCTTGTGTCATTTTTATAAACATTCCTTGCTCTGTTTGAGAAAAAAGTTACCTTTTTTGTTTTTTAGTAACTTTTGGAAGTGTTAAAGGGATTCAAGGAAACCTGGCTATAAGGGCCGGGGTGGTTAGACAACTGGTGAGGGGCCAAGTGTGTTGTGTTGTTTAATAGACGATTATGATTAATAAATACCTGGCAGTGTTGGGTAATCAATTTGTCTCTATGTATAAAAATAGATGTTGGTGTATGCGAGATTGATAAACTCTACCTCAATTCTCCATGAAAATTGGGATATCATAGTGTTTTTTTTCATGGAAAATGTTTTAATGCTGTTCACCTTGTTGTAACTCTCCACTAGATCGCGCTTCAGGTAAATGCAATTTCCAATTCACTGGGGCTTCATTGTTGCTTGACATTGCTATGTGACGCAGGCCAGGGCAGGATGTAGACAGGACGAAGCTAATGCTGAACAAGGAGACGACAGTGAGGGGATGATTGCGGTACGAAAACTCCAGGTTGGAGCAGCGCTGATGGAGTGGGATGACGACAGTGAGGCATAATTCTGCTAGAAATATATAGGTACCAATACTGTGTGTGGGTTCGGTGGTGTAACGGTTAATATATCAGACTTATATCCAAGTTTGCAGGTTCAAACTTGATCGAAGCCGTGGATATTTAAGGTTGAAAAAATTCTTTGTATGCCTGCCTTCAGAGGGGAAGTAAAGCCGGCTGCTCCATGTTGTAGATTTACTGCATGTACAAGCTTCTCAAGCCTTCTTCTGCCAGAAAGTGAAAGGAGCATAGCAGGATTTGTGTGGTCAGGCGAAAGAGCAGGCCTCATGGCTTGAGCTTTGCCATGGAAAATACAGCTTAATTGAATTGATATCAATAGCGTTGTCTCCAGACCATCATCAGACATGGTTGAGGGCTCACTTGAAAACGTGGGGAGCTGGTCAATCTATAAATGGGATCCCCTCATTGTACAACTCACTGGGGACAGTAAAAATGGGTACATCAGTTGTCGAATGTTGAATTTGATTTCTTTTTTTCTAGATTGTTCATTTTGTTAGGCTTTTTTACCTAGGAATGACTGACATGATATAGACAACTTTTACATGAATCATAAACATTAGGGCGCCTAGTGGGCTGAACTAAATGCCTGAGAAGGCGGCGCTGTCAACTTGTCAGGGCTATGAACTTTTGAAATGAAGAGTTTTTGAGTTCAACTCACTATTTTTAAATTGACCTATATTCAAATTGCATTCTTTTTAGTCTAACTAATATTTACATAATTTTCTCTCTTCGTTTTGATAGTTTTTGAGTTCAGAAATTAATAATAATTATTCTATGAACATTATTATTGTGCAAAAATGTGTACCTAAATAATTATTTCAAAACATCATTAATTACAAATCATATGTTAATAAAAATATTTATTTACGTAACATTAATATGTCTTGACACTTTTAAATTCATTTAAAGAAACTCGTTCATCAGGATAAGAAACACTCAAAAACTTCAATAATTTTGTTATAAGCCTAAGAAATTATTAAAACCCACTACATTTACTCCATTGATTTAGTTAATAATATTTATTTACAGTGGCAAAAATATTGAATAAACAATATTTTTTAAATTACGTAAGTGCTCTATTTAATGTGAAATGGAACCAGGAACAAGAGATAGTATCTAAGTATGCCATACTCAAATCACTGAGCAAGGGTGAGAGAGTAGATTAAGTCTTTATATTGTCTGCTTCTTTGGGCACGTGATGGTGGTAGTGAATTAGTATGAATGAAGACGGGTCATGAAGAGTTTATGTGGTTTTGTTGTCCACTTAGAACCCACATCCTCTAGAATATAAACCATAAAAAAAATGCTTTTTAATTTATTTATTTTTAAGTAAACTATCTTTGTTAACTTCTGAAGTTCTACCAATTTTGAATCTACCAAGGGCATTTTTTTTAGCAACAACCAAATACAAGATGCTGGAGTTGGCCATATTTTAGATGGATTGGTCGAACAAACACCTCAAATCACTGGAACCCTAAACAATGGTCTGTGCATTTTGATATTGTGGAATAATCACTTAACTCGAAATGCTGCTAAGCATTTGGCTCGTGCATTGGTGAGTTGAAGGTCAATAATCAATAAGTAGGTCTAAAATAATTTTCCTAAAACGTATATTTCTTGACTAAATGAAAGTTTTTTATGTGATAATTGTTGAGTTTTATTTGTGTTCAGGCACGAAGTACTTCCCTCGAAATTTTAAATGTTGGTCACAATGTGTTAACAAATGAATGCCTTCATGTAATGAAAGATTCGTTACAACAAAATCGCACATTGTTGAGATTGGGAATGCAGTCTACTCATTTAACATGTGAAGGAGCTATTGCATTGGCAGAGTGTATTGCTGACAATCCTGTTATTCAGGTATGTTTAACCTGCAAAAACAGATTTAATAATGAATGTCTGTTGTACTTTTAAGCATTGTTTTGGCTTGAATAGTGCTCTAAATGTATGTGAGTGTTGAGAATAAAGTCCTTGTAATTACATACTAAGTATAAAGTTGAAATGATAAAATTCCTAATTAGACTTTCAATTTAATATTTGTTTCAGAGAATTGACTTACGTGACAATAACTTGCAAGTTGCTGGACTGATGGCTTTATCATTGTCTATGAAAGTTAATAGGAGTGTAAATCAACTGGATTTAGATGACACACCAAAGAAAAAACTGGTATTAGTATTATTTGTTTAAAACTTCGATTAGTGCCTTCTTTTCTAAATGGAATTATTACTTTTTACTACATCAGATTTAACTTTTTAATATTGTTCCAAATATTTTCGCTAATATATTGTCTAAGTAGAAAAGCAGTCGAATTGTGTAAATTGGGTGCTTTTTAATGCGTTTTTCTGAACAAATATATTCATTTCTTTTGTAAATAATAAACAATTTACTAATTTCTGGAGTGTTTATATACTTCTGCAATGCAAATTTACCTAGGAAGCATTTTTTTCAATCCAATTTTTGAGTGTTTATTGCGGCTTCGCTATTTGGAATATCCAATTAGTTTATTAGGCAAAATATGCTTAAAATTGCCTTAAGAACTTATTTTCGAAGTTTGGACGTTTCCTCCCCAAGTATCCTGTATATATATTTGATTGTGTGTCCATGTGTGCTTTTTAAAATAATCTCATTTTGATAATCATGAAAGCAATAGTGATGACTATTTAAATTTCAAGTATTTTCATATTTTTTTTAAAACTCATTTTAATTAACTTAAATTTATTAAAACTAAGTTAAAGTGGAACATTTCGTCTTAGAATCATATAAAAGGTTTTAAATTATTGTTTTGAATGAGGAGCATTATTTTGATTTAAAAAATATCGCAAATATGAACTCATTTTTGAGAAAATTTTTAAAATTTCAAGTGGCTTGTGTCATGGTTATTATTTTAAAAACTGCTAAAATAAATTTTTGCCAACTTAATTATTTGGGATTGTCTTCACCTGCTGAGAGAAAGAACTTTAAAAGTCATCCTAACATATTGAAACATAATTACTAATAATAAATGTAAATCCCGCTAGCTCGGTCGATGGATTGTATGAAATAATTGTTTGTTACCACAACCAGCTACTGAATCTGCCATCCATACAGAGTGACGAGGAATCTGGAAATAGTTCTGAAATGTCTACTCAAGGAATGCATGTAATGGAAAATGAGAATCAGCTTTCTTTCAAACTATGAATTATAATTTATTATGCCTGCCAAAGTTATCAACTATCATCAATTATTACAATTTATCGTTAGGTCATGACCATTTTTCTCGTTCTTGCAATAACAGCGTTATAGAACCTTTTATCCTTTCTTGCCTCTTCGCATGCATGTTGCTCAATGTCGCCACAGAGTAGACCAATCTTTCTTCTTGTTGAAGTCCATGATGATCAGCGACCAAGTCGAAACGTCCTCCAATCACTTCACAAACGCTGCCTATACTCTTTGTCTTGTGCCTCAGGTGGGTACCTATTTTAAACTGATTACTTTTTCCAAGTCAGAATAATATCCCTCTAATATTATTTTCTATCACCTAACCTGGCAATTCACAATTCACTGGTAAAATTTCTAAGTCAAGTCTTGTAACTTCACCGCGAAAATATTCTAAGTTCACTTTCCAGTTCACTCATGAAAATATTACAAGTCCGAGTTTGCAATGGTACAACACGTAAATTTTACAAGTTCCTGTTGCATACCTAATGCGGAAATGTTCAAGTTCAATGTTCACTCTCACAAAAATATCACAAGTCCTGATTTTCTAATTAACCTCAAGAAAAACATGCAGGCAATCTGCTCACCACCACGACTTGAGATAGAATGCCCTAATTCCCAATCTGATCCACCCTTCAAAACTCACTGTGTTTTTCTCTCTATTGTTTTTTCTTCTTCACATTGCTATGGTGCACCCCAAACCTGCTTCCAAACGAATTCGTTGCTATGATGTCACCCTACACCTGCCTCCAAACAAACTCGTTTTGTGTTGCTACGGTGCACCTTTCGTGTTTACTTTACAGCTCTCCCGGTTATTACGGTGTCCCCCAGCCGAACTTGCATTCCTATGGTGTCATCTGCGTATCTGCACCATATCAACTCACATCTCAGGACAAACTCGCATTGCTATGGTTTCATCTGCGTACAGAAACCCATGTCGTTTGCAATATTTACAATATTTCAACCTTTATTTACCCAAATCAAATGTCTGTCATTTTTGGTATGTCACAGTATATTAAAAAAATACACTTACTATGTGGAGAAATATATATAATATGTCTGTGAGTTTGCGTGTGTGTGTTCCTCGTTCCCCTTCTACTCTCATCCGTATCTATCTCCATCTCCCTTCCTCACCCCTCTGCATAACTCGCCCTCCCTCCATCTCTTTTCCCCTTACCTTCTCTTCCCTGACACTCTGTAAACCTCTCTTTCTCTCTCCCTCACTTGTTCTCTGTTTAAGTATTCTAAAAATTTTCGTTTTTGTTTGCCTTATTTCATGAATAATGTATTTGTTATTTCATAATAACAAATATTATTTTTATTATTATTATTGAGGCACATATACAATTTCAATTGTGTATGACGAGTCAGATATAATGTATGCAGGTGCACAAGTATTCCTGGGCTCCAGATTTTAGCTTTCTCTTACTATACAGTATTATGAGTAAAGGTAAAACAGTATTTTAATATAAGAATGTGATTTTTTGATGAGAAATTTTATATGGTTGTTTATTTTCTTTCAGGAGAGTGGTGAAGCGCTGAAGCAATATATCAGTCTAGTTTCAGAAATAAGAGGCTACTGCATTAGAAATGAACAAGCCGATTTTTCAGAGGATGAACCAAGTACTCCAGAGGACAGTGACAGTCTGTCAGAACGCACTTTACGTGTACCGAGCTCAATGGCTTCCAGGAAAATTTCCCTAACTTGCGAAACTCTTATGCGATCTGTCGACCCAGAAAATTCCAATTCACAATTCTTAGAACCTCGACGTGTTACAGGGGGAAGACTGAGAAGCCCTGCTCCATCTCCTGTCCCTTCACCTGTATCCAGCCCAATTCCTTCGCCCTCTCGAACGCGCTTCCAGGTTTCTCGAGTTTCTGAGCCACAACCTGTGGGATCTCCATCGTCTTGTTCCTCGTCTCCATTTACACCACCCTCGATATCCCCATCTCCAACTCGCTTCTTTGCAAGTCCAACTACATCCCGATTTCGAGTAACACTTGTGGAGCCGAGTAGTATCCCTGTAACTCAACCAATAGTATCCAGCCCATCTGGAAATAATATAACCGTAGGCTTCACTTTTAAGTTAAATGACAAAAACATAAGTCCAAAGATTTCACCTGAAAGTAGCAACTCTGTTTCACCAGCTGTATCAAATGAACTCCTTACTTCTTCCACAGCTGTGTCAAAATTGAGTGAGTCATTAGCTGCAGTGGATATCCGTGTGCAGAACGAAGAAGGTAAAGTGTGTTCTAACAAGCAGGGAGGTGGTGTCCTTATTAAAGAGTTAGAAGATACTCCAAATTCCCTTTCTACCAGTCTCTCTTCTTTGGATGAAAGTGCAGACTTGGAAGTGAGACAGATTTTAGACAGTCATGATGACCAGAAAGTATGTGACAGTAATAAAGATGTAGAGAATACTTCTGAACTTGAAAAAGAAAAAATGTTGGGTGAGCAAACAACTGAACAAAATAAAGTGTTGAAATCATGTGATGTAATTCAAGCTTCTAATAGTGAGAAGCCATGTGATAAAAATATTACCACAATTTCTTCACAGAAACAAATCTGTGATGAAAGTGTGGTGTTACATTCAGTTCATAAAGAGAATGTCATTCCATCATCCAGTGCTTCAGTTTCAAAGTTGGAAAGAACACCTTGTGTTGGAAACGTAATTGAAGCATCAGAAAGTTCTAGTACTGTTGCTAAAAGTAGCAAATGTGTCAACCAACGCCAAAGGAAGATTTCGTGGATCGCACCGGTCCACCCTCCAGCACCGGAGCAGAAGCCTCCTTCGAGTCTGGAGAAACTCTTAGGGTTGTTTCAGCACCCTGCAAGTTTCTTCAGCAAGGCCCAACCTCAGTACAAAGCAACAACTGTAATAGTAAACCAACAACCTGTTGCCAATAGTAATGCATCATTTCTCCTCACGGCTGGACCTTTAGCAGGTGCTGCATTGGAGGCTCGTCTACGTGGAGTAAACGTTCCTTCTCCAGATCCTTTAGAAGATGATAAAGAACAACATCCAGTAGTAGACGTCTTGAACAATAACAATAGCGAAATAAGTGGACATAGTAGTAGTAGTAATAGCAGTAGTGATGGCAGCAGTAGCAGCAGTGAAGGAAGTGGAGGCAGCAGCAGCAGTGGTAGTAATAGTAGTAGTTGTAGTAGTGGTGGCAGCAGTAGCAATAGTAAGAGTTCTCAGTCTTTAAATGAAGGTACTCGAAGAATGTGTTCACAGTGTACTGTAGAACAAGAAAGTGTACGAATTAGAACAGAGGACGAAAATTTTAATGTTTCTAAACATTCATCAGGAAGTGACGTTAGTTCAGGGACAGTAGATAAATTGTGGTGTGCTACTTTGTCCTCTGTCTGTGGTGCAAATGTTGTTCTGCCCTGGGCTCAATCTTCCATACCGTCAGGTTCAAAATGCTGTGGTAATGATTCAGGAAATGTTGGAACATATTCGGATGCCACATCTCTCGGTGATGAACCAGCTGCTTCTGCATTAAAGAAGGAGGCAGATAAAGAAAATTGTGCATCTAGGTTGTATTCAAATGTGATGAAAGCTGCCCCTGCAAACGGAATGAATGTTTCTTTAAATACTTCTTCTTTGTGGTCACCTAACAGAGAAATAAAAGAGAATCCCACGTCCTTATTGCCTGTTACGGGAGTACGGTTAGTTGGAGGTGGAGATCCATGTCCAGTTGGTGATCGAACTGATAGTACTACCGATGCAGGTGATCCATGTGTGCAGAAAGAAGAAGAAGGTGCAGATTCAACACAATTAATGATTGGTACGTAAACTTAGCGAATGACTTTCCGTCCATTTCATATCAATAGATATGAAGCATTTTATTTCTCTTTCTAGCTGGGAACATTGAGAAAGAAGAATCCAGTTCAGCTGATGTTTAAAGCAAGTTCTTGGATTTACATATGACGTAAGGTGATGAGTAAAGCTTTATGTGTAATGTAATTGTGTTTAGAACATTGTATATAAATGTATATTTTGGTTGGAAGTGTTTGTGAGTGTGTCTGAGAATGCACAAAGTGTGTAATGATCCTCTTCTGAACCCTTACTTGTGCATGTTAGTTGTTTATATTAATATATGAAATGAATTTATAAATGATGAATTAACTATTGAAAACAAGTGTATGAAAGGAAGATACATAATAGTTCTTAAAGTTCCCATCAATATAGCATTTTGAGTTAAAAAGTTTTAGATCAAGTTTTCAACCTGTTCTGCATTGTTGGATAATTTCTAACATAGGAAAACATATGGAAGAAAACTACATTATTCGTACTCCAAAGCCCGTGTTGCTTTGTTACCTAACCCTAATTGTGAATTTGGGGGTCAATAAAATAATTACTCAGTTATTTTAAAAAACTGAAATGGTGGATCTGAATGCTTTCCTTGTGTAGTATGCTCAAGTTTGTATTGAGAAAAGTGTATACTTGTTAATATCATGCTGGCTTAGTATTTTGATTGTTTCAATTTAATGTATGTTTTTGGTTCAGAACCATTCAGAACTTGTCTTGTTCTATAGTTGTCTGCATATCATGAACTTATATGTACCTTAGTAAAACCAGAAACCTTTCCTATACACTTATGAAAGAAACTGGTTACCATCAGTTGTTTCATGTTATTAATAAAATTGTGTTATTACTGTATGATATGTTGCAAATCATGTATGTTGTATAGTTTGTAGGCTAGTATTCCTAATTATCTGTGATACATACACAAACAACTCAACTTTACTTAAATCGCATTGAATGCTATGAGCATATTAGGCCACAACAATGTTAGATTGTAGTTTCCTGAGTGTGTGTTGCCCAAGGGTTGTGAACTGGTGAAGAAGCAATGCAATATTTTATTTCTTTTTGAGGACATCTGATTCAGACGGCTGAGCCTTCAAGTAGCTGTTGCTCTAATATGTTAATTAGGATTCTTCCCAATATGGTTACGGAAAGTTACTTGCTAAATAAAAATGTTTCGCTTTACATAAAGCATGTAACCTCATGTAGTTAAGAGTTGTTAATTTTTCATTACTTGTCTTCATTAGACTGGTAAAAACAGCAAATGTACTAAGAGTACTTGCATTGGATGATTCTTGAAGTGAATGTAATGTGGTAATGTAAATACCATAGATACTAAAAGTTTCTTGGCATAATATGCTAAAAATAAGATATTTTTATGTGGTCTTCTAAATAATCTATTATCATACAAGTTTTGTATTGTATGGTCTCTTTTGAAGAGTATATTTATTTTTAATTAGATGTCCAGATGTATTTCCACAGGCTGCTGTATGTTTATATCTTTACAAAGTAGTATTCTATACTTGTACAATAGCTTTACCATTTTATACTAAACTATGCATGCTCTTTGCAGGTATTAATGATACTATTTTCATAGACATTACTTGGTGATAGTACATTTTTAGATGAATAATGGCCAATTCACATTTCAGCACATCTCAGAAAATGTAAGAGCAAGCTACAGAAAGAAGCTTGTAAATGAATTTCTGACTTAACTTTTCCTTGTTGACAATGAAAATAAGTTATTGATGATTTGGTAACAATGTTTGTTTTAAAATTTTGTTAAAGTATTTGATTTGTGTATATATTAGAACAAATGATTTTAATGATGTAGTTCTTGTTTATTGTGTTTTTTCTGTGAAATTAGAAAAATTCTTTATTTATTCTCTACCCATCTCTCAGGGATAGTAATGTGTATTAGGTTGTGTGAAGATTGCTGAAGTTACTGTTATCAGTTACTGTGTTGGTACACTTATGCAGTTGCTTTTTGTTCCATGTAAGTATGTATAAAGTCTTACTTAGTGTCAAACTTTTAATGTATTTTGGCATGTAAATTTATTGCAAATATGTTTGGGTTGTAGTATGTTTTCTTGAATTACAATTTCAGTATGTTTCTATGTATTTATTAGAATACTTCAATTTAGTCATGTGTTCCCTTTTTGTTTTATTTGACATCACAAAGTATACATCCTACTTAAACATTTTGTTTTATCAATTGCTTTTGTGTCTTGTGTTTTGAGGCATATTAGTTAGTTTTTATAATGTAACATGTTGAACAGTTTGAAAACACGATTTGCTCAAAAAATTTCTTTTCTCATAAACTGAAGTGTCTTTTCTTTCTGCAATTCTTCATTTTTCTTCTTTTAAATTGAAAATCCACAACTGCTGAGATACTAACTGTTGGTTGTACATACCTCAAGAAATTCAAGTCACTGTAAATGTATTGCGATCAAGAACATGACCTACTTCATTTTACTGAATGATGGGTGGGTGTGTTTGTTATTTTCTTGTGCTCTTGTTAGAATTAAGGCGTCTGTGTTGGCTAAAGCTGCAGATGTTTGTTCCCTGTGAGGTGCACCATTATGTTCAGTACAACTAGCACAATTGTGAAGATGTATATGTGTATTTACATTCATATATCAGTGTGTTTTGTTGTGTGTGAGTGTGAATGCACATGTGCATGTGAACATGTAGAGTATATGCTTGTAAATTTACATATCCATTTATAATCATATTCAGTACCTTATGTACAGCATGTTTTACTTACATGTATTTGGGCATTATAGTAAGTTCATCATCATTTTAATTTTCCATATAATGTGCAGTTGTAACCAAGTAAACTTGATGTGCACTCTTGAAGGCAAATCTGTAGAGTTCTACAAATTAAAGTAAGAGTTCCTGCATGTATGAATTTTACTATTAAAAATATCAAGGAAACAATGAACAACTTCAAAAAAATTTATACTCTGCTTTTTAAGTTCATTCATTCAGAAAGTCATATATTCAAGCAGAGCTGGCTTCTTGATCATGATGTATGACACCATGGAAAATAGGACTCTAGAGCTTTGGTAGTACTGAAAAAAGGAAACTTGGAATATTTTTTATGCTTTTGAAGTACAGATAATTCAGTTGGAGAGTAGCTCTTTTGAAGTTGGAGGATGGTAAACCCTCTAGGAAATAATTCTTGAGTGAGTTTGAAGCACATTATAATGCCTTAGGAGTTCTTTATGAAATTAATGATGAAATTGCAGAAGAAATTATTTGTCAGGAAATTAATGGACTTTTTTCATCTACAATGAAAATGCATAATATTTTGTTACACAAAGAGTTTTTTCCTACCAAATGTGAAAGTTGGCTTGTCATTTTTGAATAATTTTCTTCTGGTTTCAATAATTTATTCAACTACTTCATCCATACATTGTGCTATTTAATACTTATTAAAAATTATTAACATTTTTTCTGAATTCAATTCATTTTTAATTTCCAAAAACTGTATGGGTCTGGCCTGTCTAATAGTTGAGCTTCGGCTCTTGATTCAAGGAGGAGCTGTATGTTAAAATTGGTTCACCACATTAACTAATACCCAGCACTGGTTGCATCACTATTAGGAAATGAGGAAGGGCAGGCACATTGTAGAATTATTCCTTGCCCATGCAAGGCCACTTCATCCATTTAAATTGTTTTGTTGCTAATTTTTTAAATATTGCTTTCTTTATTTTCAAATAAATCACTAGTATTCTACACTGTTTTGTTTACAATAAAAATAAATTTTACATGAATCTTAATTCCATAATCGAAACTGTCTTATAAAAGTACACTAATTGCACAAAAATTATGAGAAAACACAAACAGTAAAAACAGAAATTCAATGGTTGGAGTTAAAAGTTTTGACACTAGCATGAACCACATTATATACTTGAAAACTATTTTCATGCTCTACAAGCAGCGACAATGCATCTTTTCCAGCAAGCAACTGATGCTGAACAATGAAGAAAATAGTGAACTTAGAATATCTAGAAAGATAGGTGTGTGTGAGTGTGAGTAATCGTTGCACAGTGTAATAAAACAATAGCAAGGTGCGAGAGATTATTTCACAACATATTGAGTCTCTAGTTAATTTTGCAAACCACTTTTTGTTCAGAATTTAAATACACTTTGAAGGCTTCTTAGAAGCTTGGAAATTGCTTTCGTATAACAAGTGGGACTTGATAACTTACATACATTTAATAACACCCTTTTTGTGAAATTATTTTTCTTTTTCTACATTAATATGGTTTTGCATAATGAACATTTTTTATCTTAAGCTTTTTTAATATTACAATATATTTTTATATTGATTCAGCACAATTATTAAAATTTGTTTTTGAGAATTGTTTTCAAATGTGTTGAAAAATTAATTCTAGAAAAAAATTAGCATCTGTAAGTGAAAAATTTAAAATTCCAGTTTCTTAAATATAATATTCAGCAGTGTATTTTCCATTGGTTTCTTACATTTTGCTTATGTTTTTGATTAGTCATCCTTATTCAGTTGTCTTTGATGCAAGTTGTGTTTTACAGGAATGTTTTGGGGGGTGCGGGTCTCAAACTAAATGTGACACTTCAATTTTTATTGCATATAAACAGTATTTATGAATATAAAATTATTGAGAGAAAGACGTAAAGAATTAATTTATTAAATTTTCTTTAAAGGTGTCCTTTCAGCTGTGCATATTCAAGTTTGTATGGTTATTACTAGACATGTTGCATAAATTGTTCATTGTTAATTAAAGAAGACTGCAAAAAACAATGCTGCTGAGTTCTGAATTAAGTGATGATAATGCTGCTGAGTTTTGAATTAAGTGATGATTCTTTTGTGAAAAGAGGTTTTCAGGAAAGAAATTCCTACCTGTTTGAAGCAGCAAACAGATTAGTACATGGGGAAAATGTTTGTAGAGAACCATGTCAGGTTGTATTTGAGCAAGAACGTTTGTATTTCCTACAAAGTAAAAAGAAGTTGATTTCTTTAGGAATTAAGACGATAAATGTGTTCATTTCCCTGTAAAACATGTTTTAGGTAATACAATTTTACTGCTGTTTGACAACTATTATTACACTTCAAACCATAAGGAATACAAAAGGTCACAAGTAATGGTCTTGTATGAAAGGAAACAACCTGGCAGACTCATCAACATGACTGTGTGCTTCCTTTTCCCAGAGACGTGTTGTTGTGTGGATTAGGCCTTGAGTGTATTGTACCTGGAACAGCTGTGGTGTTTTAGCCAAAGCAATGTTGGAAGCTGATACTTAAAAAAATGCCATGAAGATGTATTTCTTGGCTTATTTAGACAAGTGTGGTTATAAAATCGTAGTAAGGGTGCTGAATTTGACCAGTGATGAAAAAAATTAAAAGCAATTATGAAAACAGTGTTCTGTTGAACTTAAGGTCCAAAAAATTATTTCATTCAATTAAATTTAATACTTTATCATTTCCTTGTGTTAATTTAATATTTGGCAATAATATATTTATTATAAAGTGCATCTTCGTGGCATATAACGTTCGTACAAATTATTTGCAGCCCTATTTTGTATCCTCTGTAACAACTTGTATTATCTCCTCTGGAAAATACAAGTGTTGGGAGATAAATTCTCAGTGTTCTGAAATAGTGAACCTCACCATTTGAAAGTGTAAGTCTTATTTATTGACAAAAACATATTTTGTACATGTGCAGAATTGCTTACAATATAATGTTTTATTGTTATTTGACTACTTGTAAAGTTTATCACTGTTATTACATGTAATATTTTATGTGTGTATCTTTACAATCTCATATTCTACAGATATATACTTCTCTTTGTTTACTGTTTAACAGAATGTAAATATATACATATATATTTAAAGAGGCAATGAGATTTCTTGCATGAATCACTTCTACCTTGAAGGAAATCAAAAGTTTAAACTTAGCTAACTAGAGCTCATTTGTGCTATTTTTTATAATCCTCGTTTTTTGGCAAATCCTAAACTTTTCATGTTACTAATTTTAGGATATGTTCAGTGCATTGCCAGTAATGTATTTGGACCCTCTCCACAGGTGTCAAAACACTTAATGAGGAAAGTCCACAGGAGGACTAAAAACTTAATGAGGTGTAAGCAAAGTATGAAACTGATTTTGACTTGTTGCTAAGATTTAAACAACTATACCAGTCAATGAGCTGAATGTTCATTCATCTTATGGTTAAATTCAGAATTTACAAATGTAGCCATCAAGCTTGCAAGTTGAAAAGAATTGTAAGTTTCAGATTAAAATTCCAATTTGGCAGTGATAATTTTGTGCTTAGTAGAAAGTGGATTTCATTTATATTTACTGCTTCAAGAAGAGTGGATTTGTTTCATGATTTTTTTAAAATTAATAATGGTGGAAAAGAAAACTTGAAATGATTTGGAATTTCTGAGTGTCAACTACCTGCTTCTGAATGAATTTTGACTGGCAAGAAAGCACACAGTTGCTACTAGTCTTTAAGAGGATTGCTCTAAATTTATTTTCCCTGTGCCAATTACTTTTAAAAAGTATTATTTGATTCTATCTCAAAATATTGAACCACCGAAGTTTTCCCATTTTAGTTCAGTTAGATAATATTAACAAGTTTATTTGTTGACTGTTACGAATTTTCTTGGCTACCTTTAGCTTTTCATGGTGTAGTGTGTGGCCTATCTTTAATTGTTTTTCAATAATTTGTGTACTTACACGTGTTCAGCTCAAAAGAACAAAAAGTAAATTGTTGGCCAATATTATAAACTTGAGGAGTGCAACACACTTTGGTGATTTTCCTTGAACACTTCCTCTCTGTATATAACGCACTTCTATTGTTTACTTAAGGAAAACTATGCTAAGGGAACTTTGTGGTCTGGTGCCTTTTATAAGAGCCACCACAAAACCCCAGAAGTGTTCTACTGCCAAAAAAGGGGTCCCTCTGTCCTGCGCAGCACAGTTTTAGACGAAATCTAGTGGTGCTATAACAGCACGTACTTTCTCGCGGTATTGTTAATGGCGATGTAATATTATATGACAATTTCTGTCTTAAACGAAACGTGAAAAATACTTATATTTTTTTTAATTCAAATGCTTAAATGAAAACAGCTTTATGCCATTGAATTCAGGGTATTCACGTTCTACATAAATGTACCAACAATGCACGATGGGTATTTTTGTCATAAATAAAACTATTAGTTTATATTAACGCGAAAGAAAAGGCAACAGTCGTTACGCCTATTATCAGTGTGCCGATAATGACCGCTAATGCGTATGGGGTCCACATTTTGCCAATTAGTATTGTTGATACCGCTAGCAAGAAACTGAAAATTGATAGAAAAATATATTCTTGTATAGTCGTCAAAATTACTCGGTTCTTTACATGCATTACTTTTCATTATGTCTTAAGCAGAGATAAATCATCTGTTTTCATATTTAACTAGGACCCGATTTAAAACGTTTTAAATAATTTCTAAAAGATTAATTCTAAAATTCATAACAAAATCTAGAAGAAATGAACAATGAAATATGAAATATACAAATTCTAGCTTGTATAGCATCCAACCTCCAAGAATCACTATTTTACGTTCAAAAAGCGCAGTAAGATGGGAGTGGACGACCATATTTGTCGCCAAATTACACAAAAAATACCCAATTTCAGATAATTCAACTGGATCTTATTTGAAGAACTGTTTTTGATGAACACACGACAAAGAAAAAATCTTCGTAATTGTAGGAAGGCACCGAAAAAATGTTACATTTTTTCAATTTTCGAAAAATCAGGATTTTCAATCAACATGAGACCTGCACCATTATCTTGAGATCATCCACCATCAAAGTTCCATAAAAAACGGTGGAGCCGTTTTTTGAGAAAAAAGATTAAACAAAAATTAAAAATTGCATCTCACGCAAAATTACGGGAAAAATACTCAAATTATCGAAGAATTGTTCATGACTTTATTTTAAAATTATCTTTAAGGAACAGATTTTATTTACGGAAAAAATCTCTATCTTTAATATTTTAATTGTGAGAAGACGCCGATTTTCTCTTTTTAATTTTTGCAAAGAAAATGAGACCTGCACAATTATTTTAACTAACTTCCATTACACTATCCAATAACAAAATGTAGTAAAAATAGGGCCATTTTTTAATGTCTCATGAGCTTCAGTGTAAAGTACCCCCAAAATCCGAAACCGAAAATTACGGTTTCCAATTCAAGGGGAGCCAATCATCAGATCGATTGGGGAATATCAATTTTGAAGAAAATCGTCTGAATGGTTTAGCTGCTAGCGTTGTTCACAGACCGACAGGCGTTTTGCCGTCAATCGATTTTTCGGTATCAAGAACCCACAAAATGGATTCTGGCTACACCACGTGTTAGGATTTTCTCCCCTAAATTTAGTATATGGATTTATCCACATTTTCGTTGCTAGGGCCCTGTAATAAGTTTTTTCTAAAAAGTCTCGTTTTTTTTCCCGCAGAATTGCATAACTTATTCTCTACCGCGGTAGCGTGAAAGTAAAAATAGAAGTTAGCAGATCGTGGCAAGAGCATATGCGCCAAATATGACACCAGGTCCCTTTGCGTCTCTCTCCCTCAAAAAGACAATGAAACGAAATATTTCTAAATCAGTTTCGAGATAAAAATATCCTCAGGTTGTATGTTGAAATTCATGAACAATAGCATATGTAGTTTTTCGGAAAAACAAATTACCTTCGACAAATGTGAACCTATTTAATTATCACTTCCAGCCATGCCATTCAAACCGTCTGTGTTGTTGGCGAAATTCGATTTTTCGTCTGAAGAAAAAGTTGACGCGCGTAAACGCAACGCTTGTTTCTAGGGCCCTGAAATAACTAGAAAAGTCTCTGCTGTGGCGCAACAGCCGCTTTGAATTGCGCAAATGGCAGACATGGAACCCAACTTCCTTGAAGACTTTTTTCTCCCTCTCTCTGGAAAAATAGGATCTGCCATTGTACAGGAAATGTAACACAATCGGAGATTTTGTTTGTCACGGTTGTCTCGAGAGAGCGGCGGATCAAGAGTGACTGAAGTGAGGTCTATTTATTTTTGTTCAAAAACAGTTAAAAACTGTGTGTGACGTACTACGGGGAGAAGTGAATTCTGTGCACGTTTTCATAATTCCGTGATCCCTACCCTAAGCCATGTACTAGTTGAATTTTGAATACATGTAGAAATGAGCGGTTGTTTTCGTTGTTTTTTTTGTTTTTTTTTCAAAGGATTGTTAATAAAAAAATATTCGCTCCGATGTAATCAAATCTATTTTCAAGGGTAAATCAGCAATAAATTTGGTCTCTTAACCCTCATGTGCTTCGTGAAAGAATATTTCCTGTCGCGACGTGAAGAACTATAATTAGAATAACTATATTTCCCACAATTCTAGGAGACATGAAAAGATAATGAAGTTACATTTATGTCCAGAGGCAAATGAAGGAGCCATCTCAGCATTTGCTCGAAGAACCACGGAAACGACGTGAAACCTGATCAAGATGGGGTCATTCACTCAGAAGCTGCTGTACAATGCCTGTTACTAGTTTAGAATTATATAGTCTAAATGGTAAATAATAGTACATTAAATATCACTTAAAATTAATGTTACTTTCCTTTTGATGCTCAGTAGTGTCTCTATTTGTACGGAACCGTGGGTCACGTGGGATCTGCGCTCGAAAAATCCCAAGAGCGTACCGGGAGCGGTAGCTCAGTGCATCAACTGATGTCACTGCAGCGCCTCTGACCGGGAAGTCCTAGGTTTCCACTCCCCACGGCGGCAGGATTTTCGACTCTAGCTTTTCAGCTAGGTCGAATTCAGTCGCTGTCTGGAGGAGGATTCTAGGGGCCGACTGTTCTGATCGGTAGTTTTCCGTGGTTTCTCCGATCAACACCAGGCGAATGCCGGAGCAGTACCCTCACAAACGGGCCACGGATCGCGTGCGATCTGTCCTTCCTCTTCCTTGTCCTATCCTCTCCCCTTACGCACACACACACTAACATGCACTACACTACCACATATTCCGGGAGACCGGTCGGGAGCTTAGAGCTTGTCCCGGCTGGGGCGATGCCCCGCTGGTGGGAGAGTCCTGGTTAGGAGGAAAACCCCACTAGCCGACGGTAGGTTGGCGCCGGATCTCGCCATCCAGCGGGGGAAGATCACCGCCAACTCCCGAGAAAAAACATGCACTACACTAACGGGACTAATGACCGAAGCCGTTGACGCGCCCGGAAACACCAAAAAATCAATCAAAACCCAAGAGATTCCTTGACGCCTTGAGATTCATTGTAAACTGCGCCGCCAATCGGTCTGTGTGCCACATTAAATCTGTAAAATTTTCTCACTGAATAAACACTCAGTCAGCCTAATAGCCACTCGAACCGTAGTGTTTTGTTTGTCACGGATAAATTGGCGTCGACTTAAAAAGTAAAGTACACTCGGTCGCGACTTCGAGAGCTGTAAATTCGAATAAGAATTGGCGAAGAATTTTGAAGGAGTAGAAAACGTCGATTGTAAGTGGAAAGGGTACAAGAAGATTGCCAAGATGATCTCAAAGGACTATGTTTTTGAAACTGAAAACTAAACTTAATAAGATAGACCCAAGGACATTGTTCATGCCACCCAACATCTCAAAATTTTCATATTGGCGCCTCTGGTAGAGAGAAAGCATGCAATTATGCAACCCGCAGCACACTACCATCATGCATATTTTGATTTATTTGTTATTAAAACACACACCCAGTATAGGGAAGATGTAACTATCAAACAGTGCGTCCTAGGCCCCAAAAACAGGCTTTTCGTTTTCCGACCCGAGTAATGTTCCTTATTTACAAAAAAATGTAGTGTTTTGGATTCATCTTTCTAGCCACAGATTTTTTTCCCTCGCCTGCATGCCTATGCCCTCAACATTTACACTCTTTACGAAGAATTTAATAAATTCTTGTCGCCAATTCCCATCAAATTTTGAGTAACAGTCTGGTATCTCAC